>SKCR01035247.1:0-101020 GCA_019454045.1 Zanthoxylum bungeanum
CGGAATTAAAATTAGATTTTAATTCGGGCAAACGAGTTAATTTAGAATTAATTCGCTAGCGACGTGAATAGTAATTTTGCTTTGCATAATTATTTAATTAAATTAGATTTAATTACGTCGCAACGGAAAAGTTCGTTAATTCAGAATTAGCGAACCCGAGCCCAGGGGTGTTTGCGGGCCCACTTGCATTTTGAATCAAGTGGGGCCCACAAGTCACATCATGTCACATCACTTGTCAACCTTTTACCTTTTTGGTGATGGTTTTAGGTGATGGAACGATGGTGGAGTGCTTAACACTCAAACTTGATGGCTTGTGTAAGACTTTTACCAAAACTTTGGTAAATCATTTTATTTGATTTTTGAAATCAAAACCAAGTCAACACACTTTCATTTCCATCTCTCTAACTCTCGGTTTTTGAAGAAAAACACTCTCTCCATTTTCTTGCTCTTGACCGAAACTATGAGGAAGAAAGAAGAAGATTTGTTGCAAATCATCTAAGGCTAGCACCAACAATGAATCATACAAAGGTGATAGGGAAACCAATCTAAGAGCTTGGAATCCTCTCAAAGCTTGGAGCTTGTTCATCTTCAACAAATTGGGACCTTGGCCGAAATCTTGGAGGGCTTCTACAACGAGAAAATTTTGTTATCAACACTTCCATAATCCGCTCATTGTAAGTATGATTCTGCCATACTTCTTTAATGTATTCACATATTTTTTATGCTTGAATGATCTTGGGACAACTTTAGAAACCAACACGCCAAGCATGAAGAAATCAAAACATAAATTTGGATGTGCCTAGCGCCCCGACACCAAGACCTTATAGTGCCGCAGCTCCAGCTCCTGCCTTGTATAATAATTTTGCTCATTTAAGAGCGCCTATTTAATGAAAGAGACACTTAGGGTTTGAAAAGAATGAATTGGGGGAGAAAATTATCCTCCTTTGGTTAAATTCCCTTTCCAAACATAAGAGACGATCACAAACATCTACAATCAAGAACAAACGAGAGGAAGATGAAGATTTAAGCTTGGGGATTGATGTTCGTGATTTTACACATTAAACAAGCGCATGTAAGACTCAAGTAGTATAAATATATCGAACCCACAATAACTTATTATTTATCTTATTAATTATCAAAACTAGACATACTTTATTAAAACTAAATAATTGATTAAAAATGATTGATTGATCTAACTAACTAAAAATCTAAGTAGTAGAAAATAAAAGACTACGGAAAATTTTATGCAAGAGAGAACTTAGGGTTTCAACTTCACCTAAGCATGCAAACAGTAAATTAATACACTTTTCATTCAATTGGGTATCTGTTATGGATTACTAACCTAGAATATGAAATTATTTACAAATCTCTTCCGATGGTCAGGTTGAAACGCTTAACTTAATTAAATTACCTATTTCCATATGATGATTGATCTAAACTAAACTCATTGAGTTCAAATTCTAATAATGGCTACGCATGCCTTGTAGGTATATTACTATCTTGTATATAGATCGATTTTTCGAATACGGTCACATGCTATTAATTCCCACAGCTAAAACCAAATTCCATTTTCCAAGTTCCTTAGGGTTTAACACAACTATCCTAATGATGATCATACAATAGAATGCTTTAAGAACAGAGAATAATAAATAATCCAATTACAATCTCAAAAGAATAAAAAGATATAATTTTTACTAAATATTATGCTTAAGATCCATTACAACCCTAAATTAATGAATTAATCACTCATGGTATACATTAAGCATAAACTATTCATTAATACAAAGTAAGAAAACACTAGGAATAAACTGAAAGAGAAAAGTGTAGACACTGTATTTTTGCATAAGCCCGATGATGAGCCTCGTATGGAGGCACTACCTGAAAAGTTACGGAAGTTGCGGAAAACGAATGCCGAAAGGAAAGAAAACCTCCAAAATTAGCACCTCACTGGATTCAGACTTACTAGCCAGCCTCGGATTCGCTCAGTCAGTTTCTGTTTCAAACCTTAGCCTCGGCTCAAAACCCCATGCAATCCATCCACCATGCAATCATCCACACGCCCAAAGCCCATGCAACCCACCATTCACACGCCCATAGGCCCATAAACCTCTTATGGATGCCCAAAGCTTCCCAAATAGATAAAATCCCATGCAATTCACATGTGTAAATCCCCTCAAATCACTTTCCAATTTAGTGAGATTTTGGGGATCCCATCCAATTTAACAAGAGATTGTATATCAAAATAATATTTCCCCCCCAAATCAATGTGATTTATTTCCATGATTTGGAGATCCCTTGTCATTATAAAAATGAGCAATCACCAAACTTGAAGGGGGCTCTCTTTCTTGGCTTCTTGGATCGGCCACAACAATAAAACCCTAGAGACTCTCTTCTCTTCTTCTTTTTCACGCCATCACCGAAACACACCACCAAAAAACCCTAGTCACCACCGAAACAACACCCTAGCCACAACCTAATCCAAACAACTGAAACAACAAGAAACAAAAGAGGAAATAAAACAACGAACAAGAGAGAGAAGTAAATCACCGTGAAAAAAGGAAACAATGAACAAACAACCAACCTCCAAAACCCAAAAAACTAGTAGCAAAAACCAAAAAAGCAGCAACAAAAACACCTAAAAACAGTGCCAAAAACCACCAAAAAAATAGTGTAAAAAACAACCAAAATAGCAGCCCAAAAACAACCAAAACAGCAACCCAAAAACAACCAAAACAGCAGCCCAAAAATAACCAAAACAGCAGCCCAAAAACGACCAAAATAACAACCCAAAAACAACCAAAACAACAGCCCAAAAATACCCAAAACAGCTGCCAAGAACAACCAAAATAGCAGCCAAAAAACAACCAAAACATCAGCCAAGAACAACCAAAAACAGCAGCCCAAAAATAACCAAAACAACAGCCAAGAACAACCAAAAACAGCAGCCAAAAACAACCAAAACAGCAACCAAGAACAACCAAAAATAGCAGCTAAAAACAACCAAAAATAGCAACCAGAAAACAGAGAAACAGAAAACCAGCGAAACAGCAAGTAGAAAACAGTGAAACAACAAAACAACGAGTGAAACAGCGAACAGAAACAGCAAACAGCGAACCAACTTCATGTAACGACCGGTAGTTTATACTACTGTATACGACTGTATCGTTGCGAAAGGGACGAAGGTATATAGAATAAATTATGTTGAGACTCAAATATACTCATGGAATGATTTTGGGAAAGATCGGTTAATCTTTCGAAATCCCGGGAAGAGACTGTACATTGTCCCCTTTGGACAGCCCATGGTATTTTGGGAGTAACTTTTTTGTATGAACTTCGATTTTTATGAATTTTATATCGTCGGAAAACTGAGACCAAGACCTACAACTTCCGCGTTGAATATTTTTCCAAATTAGGATCAGAAGCAGATAAAAAATGTAAGTCAATATTTCGGGTGAATAGTAATTTCGGGGTCAAAATGGAAAAGTCTCAAATTTTCTCACTTTTCTACACTCTTCTATAATATTTCTAATATCATTTGAGTCCACTATATAAGGGACTACTATTCATCTTTTTCCAAAGAGGGAAAAATGAAAAAGAAAATAAGAAAGAAGAGGGATAAGAGAAAGAAGAAGAAAGAAGGAAAAGAAAAAGGAAAAGAAAGGAAGAAGAGAAGAGAAGGAGAAGCAAAAAAAAAAAAAAAAAAAAAAAAAAAAAGAGAAAAGCAAGCCTTGGCATCCATGGATCTTAATGGAAGAGTTGAGAATCCAACAAAATTAAGGTAATAAAACTAAACCCAAATTTTAAGTTATGAGATTTTGGTAAATTGTTGATATGATAGTTATAATAGCATGTTATCTGTTGCATATTAGTGTTTAAGTAGTGAAGAAATGAGTTATGTGGTAAGTTGTTTAAGTTTGGAAAATTTAAAGAATTAGTTTGTGATGAAGATAAAATTTGAGAATGAAATTATCTAAGGCTGGTGATATATAGGGAGCCCGCGAACCCGGTGAACTGTGAGAGGATCCTAAGTTTAGAAAAGGATTCGAGGACGAATCATATTTAAGGGGGGAGAATTTGTAATGACCGATAGTTTATACTATTGTATACCACTGTATCATTGCGAAAGGGATGAAGGTACATAGAATAAATTATGTTGAGACTCAAATATACTCATGGAATGATTTTGGGAACGATCGGTTAATCTTTCTAAATCCCGGGAAGAGACTGTACAGAGTCCCTTTTGGACAGCCCATGGTATTTTGAGCGTAACTTTTTCGAATGAACTCCAATTTTTATGAATTTTATATCCTCAGAAAGATGAGACCGAGACCTACAACTTCCGCGTTGAATATTTTCCATAATTCGAGAAGAAGCTGATCATAAACGTAAATCAAAATTTCAGGTGAATAGAAAAGCAAGCCTTGGCATCCATGGAGAAGAGGGAGAAGAGAAAGAATAAGAAAGAAGGAAGAAGAAAAAGGAAAAGAAGGAAGAAGAGAAGAGAATGAGAAGCAACAAAAAAGAAAGAAGAGAAAAGCAAGCCTTGGCATCCATGGAGCTTAAATGGAAGAGTTGAGAATCCAACAAAATTAAGGTAATAAATCTAAACCCAAATTTCAAGTTATGAGATTTTGGCAAATTAATGATATGAAAGTTATAATAGCATGTTATGTGTTGTATATTAGTGTTTAAGTAGTTAAGAAATGAGTTATGTGGTAAGTTGTTTAAGTTTGGAAAATTTAAAGAATTAGTTTGTGATGATGATTTAGTGGATAAATGAGTGATTGATGATGATCAAACGGTGGTTTAGGGAAGGGAGAGGATGCAAATCGTTTTCTTCGAGGATTGAAAGATAAGTTACCATAGGATTGAATGTTGGAATTGTTATGGAAATCTTGGGAAAGAAATTGGGCAAGAATCGCATGAAGAAAAAGGAAATGCAGAACCTAGGAAACAGGTCTGTGTCGCGACGCAGGAGGACTCTTGTGTCGCGACGCATGAAGGAATTTCCGGGCAGTTTCTATGAAGCACGCTTCGCGATGCGTTGGATCATTGTGTCGCGACGCGGATACAAAATTTGGCCAAATTGATTTTAAATCATTCCAGTTCCACCCCAACGTGTTAGAGGCCGCCCTAAGAGTCTCGTATTAGTCTGTAATCGCACAATACATCATGATATAAGAATTTAAATGGATAAAATTAGTATTACCGCGAAATATGTTCCCCCGGCCTAGTTCTAACCAAGGTTGTCAATTTTAGATTGTCGCAGGAACCGGAAATTTCCTTCAGCTTAGTGCCAGCCAGTTTAAGCAAAGTGAGTGGACACTTCTTCCTTTAAATTGATTTTTTTATTGATTTATTGTTCTTTATAAACCGAGACTTACTTTTCTGCAATTAAGGCGTTAGCCAAGTTTCTTTTTATATAATATATGACTTAACATGTTCTGAGAAATATTTAGAAAAGAAATGGTTTTCAGAAAATGTTTCTTACAACTTTGAGATACAAAACATGATTTTTATGTTTTCGGGACATGAGGGAAAAACTCACCCCAGTATGTAACTTGAAACAGTATGGAATTGACGGACATAGAGAAATGTGCACATGTAGAGGACTAGGGGGACAACGATACGTAACGCCCCTAGATCCTAGTTTCAAGCCAGGATGATGACATAGGTTCGTGTACCTGGACTCTAGTTCAGAGCTTGGGTGGTAGCATAGATCCGCACCCCAGTTCTAGATTGTGGCTTGGGGGACGGCGATACGTAACGCCTCAGGACCACCAGTTTCAGAGACAATAGTGGCATGCTTTGAGGGGACGACGATACGTAATGTCCCAAAGTCATGGATTTGCACTGCTGGCTGTTAGGCGTATGGGGGGATGGCGAGACGTAACTCCCTCATACGTCAAGGTTTTTCAGATACAGAGCAGCTCACAGTTTTCAGATTTTCAGTACACAGTTTTCAGAAATCATATTTTAGAAAATAATTTTCAGAAACTAGAGTTTCAAAAGTAGATTTTAGAAAGACAAGTTTTATAAAGAGATTTCAGAGAAATTTTTCAGAAACAAAGATGTTTTTGGTACTATGGTTTTGAAACCAAAAGTTTTTACATCAGTTTTCAGTTTTCGTCCACTCACTTAGATCGTATAGCGATCTAACCCCCACTCCAGTTTTTGTATCTTGCAGGTTCCTCGGAGGACGAGCTCGGGAGGACGGATATTGATGCAGTCACTAGGGATGAAGTTCACCAGTATGAGTCAGAGTTTGAGTGAAAGTCCAGTCTTAGCCAAGTATGAGTCATGGTCAAATATGAGTCTTGTATCAGTTTTGATGTGAGCAGTCATTGTAAAATCAATTGTTATCTAGTACAATAATTAATATTGAGTTTGTTTTCAGTGTTTTCGAGTTGGGCTAAGGTCCCATACAAAGTATAGTCAAATCAAGAAAAGTGTGTTATTATCAGTTATAGGTAGTTAGTCAGAGGCTTATGGGGTTAGTACTGTTATCCCATGCCGATAACATCTCCTAGATCGGGGATGTTACAAAGATGGTATCAGAGCATGGTCTATGGAGTCAGTGACTGCACTGGGTAGAGTGTTGGGGTCTTGTATATTTAGTATGTCCGGGATACTATTATGCGGGGCACTACCTCTCCAGTATCTGATCCTCGAGTATGTCCTCAAGATCCTCGGACATGCTAGTAAGTATTTCCAAGTCTTCTGAATCATTTTCCTTACTCTAGTTAGGAATCATTCCGTAATCATCCTAGATTACCCCTTGAAGTTCAGTACAAGTTAGGGAACCAGATAGTAAGTTCCAAAGAAAGTTATCCAAGAAAGTAAAAGAAAAAGAGAAAGCTAAAAGAGAAGTAAGAGAAGTGTAAAGATAATTAAGTATTCAGAAGTAAGAAAAGATAGAGATACATGATTAGATCAGTAAGAAAGTATAGGACCTATAGTAGCCAAGAGAATAGAGAAAGCCCCAGCAAGTATTAGAGTTGCCCAGTAGAAGTAAGACTCATCTTCTCCTCAAGAAATTCTTTCAAATGAATCTCATAGCCTTCGAGATCTTCCCATAGATAGTGAATTCCCCCGAGTAACGAAGAATAGCCAGAGAGATAACAGAAGTAAGAAACCCAGATTACTCTTGAGGGCCCCAATGGACCTAGATGCCAAAAAGGATTTAGAGAACTCCAGATACCCAAACTCCGATCTAGATTCCCAAGCGAGAAATAGAAGCGGTTAGTCACTTTACCCCCCAACAATCTGATAGAGACAATACCCCAAACTATCTAGTCTTCGAACCCCTCAGAGGCACCAGATAAGGAAATTACCCTGATAGAGCCTACCTCATACCTACCTTACATGAGAAATAGACTCTACCAGAACACAGAACACCAGAATAGGGATATCAAAGCTCGTCGAGACATAACATGTTTACCCTAGTCCCTACCAGCATAGGCATAGACGACTATAAGAAAATTGACCAGAGTTCACGTAGGAATTCAGAAGATTGATCATCCAGAATTAGATGAAGGAAGTTTCGAGGTTATTAGAAGGAGAACCTAATATAGCCTAGAGAACAAGACAAGTCAACATAAGATTCGCAGCTTTAGTAAAAGTCCACAGGATGGACCAATACGGTAGAACCTAATAACCTAAGGATCATCCCACTAGCCAATAGAAAACCATGGAAGTATAAAAGAACAGACACGTAAGGTTGGGGATTTTTAGAAGGGATGGAGGTACTAGTATGGACCATCAAACAAAGTGCCATAGTTGTAAATGGTGACAAAAGCAAAGAACGGAGACTTAGGAAATGGCCAGAAGAGTGAACCACCATTAGTTACAGTAGCATGGTGTAGAGCCAATGAATAGGATATGGAGACAGTAAGAAGGAAACATAAGTGGCAAGAAAATTCAGTACGATCAGTGAAATAAGAAAATAAGATTAAAGACAGCAAGATAAGTGAATATCCTAAAGCAATTGATAAAGAACAACAGATCTTATTACACGAAGTAGATGACCAGGTTCCTGTAGAACAAATGATGACCCTCCTTCCAGAAATATCGTTTCTAGAAAGCGTGCAAACACTAACCAGATCGTCATAGAGCCTAAATGTCAAATAGAATGCAGACCACATGTTCCATATGGAATACATTTATGTTCACCTAGATAGTCAAGTTGATAAGTTAAACAGAGCGTAGATAAGAAATATGAGATGAGGTAGTCTAGAGTCAAGATGAAGCGCACAATATTTGGGTATTATAAGGAAGAATAACAAGATGGGATATAATAGGCCCTTAAGAAGAAGTAAAGACTTAAAGGTAGAAAGAGACCACAGAGAATAAATCTTAAGAATATAGCAACAGCTTATAAAGAATTACATGGTGTTGGGTAGAAGGACTAGGTAAGAGTGACACATTAACCAAAGGGTTAGTAGAAGATGTCCTTAGTAAGTAAAGCTGATAGAGATTTTAGGAGAGTAAAGATGAAAGAAGTGCAATGGACTGAGATAAAAAAGAAACTTAAGCTGCATGGTGAGTTTCCTTAGGAAATATAGTAAAAAGAGAGTAGTGGTACTCAGAGAAATGAGGTAACAACTTTAGAAGGATAAACCACAGAGATAAGATAACAAAAAGTACAGAGATAGTATGAGGATGTTCTTAGAAAGCACGACCTTAGAAGAACTTCACAGAAGGGGCAGTAAGTGAAAAGAATGAAGAAGAAAAAGGAAAAGAAAGGAAGAAGAGAAGAGAATGAGAAGCAAAAAAAAAGAAAGAGAAAAGCAAGCCTTGGCATCCATGGAGCTTAATGGAAGAGTTGAGAATCCAACAAAATTAAGGTAATAAATCTAAACCCAAATTTCAAGTTATGAGATTTTGGCAAATTAATGATATGATAGTTATAATAGCATGTTATGTGTTGCATATTAGTGTTTAAGTAGTTAAGAAATGAGTTATGTGGTAAGTTGTTTAAGTTTGGAAAATTTAAAGAATTAGTTTGTGATGATGATTTAGTGGATAAATGAGTGATTGATGATGATAAAATGGTGGTTTAAGATGTGTGAAGTTGATGTAAATTGATGGATTGTGTGTTGGAATTTTTATGGAAATCTTGGGAAAGAAATTGGGCAAGAATCGCATGAAGAAAAAGGAAATACAGAACCTAGGAAACAGGTCTGCGTCGCGACGCAGGAGGACTCTTGTGTCGCGACGCATAAAGGAATTTCCGGGCAGTTTCTATGAAGCACGCGTCGCGATGCGGATATAAAATTTGGCCAAATTGATTTTAAATCATTCCAGTTCCACCCCAACGTGTTAGAGGTCGCCCTAAGAGTCTCGTATTAGTCCGTAATCGCACAATACATCATGATATAAGAATTTAAATGGATAAAATTAGTATTACCGCGGAATATGTTCCCCCGGCCTAGTTCTAACCAAGGTTGTCAATTTTAGATTGTCGCAGGAACCGCAAATTTCCTTCAGCAAGTGAGTGCCAGCCAGTTTAAGCAAAGTGAGTGGACACTTCTTCCTTTAAATTGATTTGTTTATTGATTTATTGTTTTTTATAAACCGAGACTTACTTTTCTTCAATTAGGGCGTTAGCCAAGTTTCTTTTTATATAATATATGACTTAACATGTTTTGAGAAATATTTAGAAAAGAAATGGTTTTCAGAAAATATTTCTTACAGCTTTGAGATACAAAACATGATTTTTATGTTTTTTGGGGCATGAGGGAAAAACTCACCCCAGTATGTAACTTGAGACAATATGGAATTGACGGACATAGAGACATGTGCACATGTAGAGGACTAGGGGGACGACGATACGTAACGCCCCTAGATCCTAGTTTCAGAGCCAGGATGACGGCATAGGTTCGTGTACCTGGACTCTAGTTCAGAGCCTGGGTGGTAGCATAGATCTGCACCCCCAGTTCTAGATTGTGGCTTGGGGGACGACGATATGTAACGCCCCAAGACCACCAGTTTCAGAGACAGTAGTGGCATGCTTTGGGGGACGGAGATACGTAATGTCCCAAAGTCATGGATTTACACTACTGGCTATAGTTAGGTGTATGGGGGACATCGATACGTAACGCCCTCATACGTCAAGGTTTTTCAGATATAGAGCAGCTCACAGGTTTCAGATTTTCAGTACACAGTTTTCAGATTTTCAGTACACAGTTTTCAAAAATCAGATTTTAGAAAATAATTTTCAGAAACCAGAGTTTCAAAAGCAGATTTCAGAAAGACAAGTTTTATAAAGAGATTTCAGAGAAATTTTCAGCAACAAAGATGTTTTTGGTACTATGGTTTTGAAACCAAAAGTTTTTACATCAGTTTTCAGTTTTCGTCCACTCACTTAGATCGTATAGCGGTCTAACCCCCACTCCAATTTTTTGTATCTTGCAGGTTCCTCGAAGGACGAGCTCGAGAGGACGGATACTGATGCAGTCACTAGGGATGAAGTTCACCAGTATGAGTCAGAGTTTGAGTGAAAGTCCAGTCTTAGCCAAGTATGAGTCATAGTCAAATATGAGTCTTGTATCAGTTTTGATGTGAGCAGTCATTGTAAAATCAATTGTTATCTAGTACAATAATTAATATTGAGTTTGTTTTCAGTGTTTTCGAGTTGGGCTACAGTCCCATACAAAGTATAGTCAAATCAAGAAAAATGTGTTATTATCAGTTATAGGTAGTTAGTCAGAGGCTTATGGGGTTAGTACTGCTATCCCATGCCGGTAACATCTCCCTGATCGGGGATGTTACACTTCAATCCTTCCGGCGATGGCCTAACACACTTCCGAGAAAGCAACCTAAAAGGTAAGACCTGAGGGCACCCTTACCATATTTCTTTTATAGTTCTGGACGTTGCATGCCTGGCTGGACGTGAAATACATTCAGCCGGGCATACGAAGTCCTACATCAAAGACGACCAAATCTCTGGTCACATTCTTTTCTTTCTTCGGCATTTTATTATTTATTATTTTAGCCATTTAATGTTATTTATCTTATTATTTATTTATTCACTTTCATCATTATTTTATTATTCTGCATTTATTTTTGCTATTTAATTTTTTGTCTATTTCCTTTTATTTTTTATTTTATTATTTCCCATTTTTATGACCGTTTACATTACATTGATGGTTATGTGTGTTATTATCCCTTATGGTATATTGGATGGAAACCCAAACGTAAATTCCGTAGCCGAATCTGAATGGACGGTAGTGCGGTCTGTCTTGGGACACAACTCCATGTACTACTCGGGAAATACTCATATATGCATGATTAACCCCCATTTTGTTTACTATTTATTTGTTGATGCTTTATTTACTTTGATTATTATGATTCTTGTTATCGTACCTTGTATTTCTTAATTTAATTTTCTTTTATTTATATTAATGTTTATGGGTGTGCAAATTTGTGTGTTTATTTGAATTATCTTGCATGAACTGCATACGACTTAGTTATACCATTGTGTAAACCTTTCCATTATACTGGCATAAGTAAGGGACCATTCTGAACCCAACGGTTTGAGGTCTTCCCTTGCGAGGGGTGAGTGCGGCCTTAAATCTTTTCCCAGTTCACACTGGGTGGTGACTTCTTTATTCTTCGGTTTAGTCCCCCGCGGGCTACTCCGTACTCTCTACGGCCTGCGAGCCCAACAGTGTCGTGGTCGCCGAGCATCATAGGCATAGCGGTAAACCTCGCTTCACTCCTATAAAAAGGAAGAAAGAACTCGTGGTGAGGTCATCTACTTCAATCTTCAGTTCGAGTTGAGATTCTACTTCTTGCCATGCTTTGAGTGTTATTCTCTACTTTGTGATCTCCAAAAGTATCATTTTTTAAGTTTAGGTCGGACTTATTCTTTTATAGAGGTTGATGAGAGTTTTCCTTCTCAATATATTGAAATTCTATCTGCACTAGGAATCAGGCTCATTGTCGCGACAATGAGAGTTAGAATGCTCCTCACATCTTTAGGCCGCATTGTCGCGATAATGAGATCCATTGTTGCAATAATAGAGGTCAGAATATACCTCATGTCTGCATGTCTTATTTTTTCATGGCAATGAGATCCAATGTCGCAACAATGGGGTCTCTTATCGCGTTTATGCCCAAAACACCTTGATTTTATTGACGATTCATATTTGTGTCCATCCATTTATATCTCCTCCTACAAAAACATAAGAACTCCTCAAAACGCTCATGAAACTAGACAAAACTCATGAAAATATCTCATTATGGGGTGGTTAATTGATCGTGATTTTATTACCGCACACAAGTGCACATATCGCTCAAGTAATATACTGACAAAAAAATCAAATATCGTATCCACATGGACTTATTATTAATTCTATTAATATTAAAAATAGATCTAACTTGACTAAAACTACACAATTGATTGAGAGAGAATTGGTTAAACTAATTACCTGAAAAATCTAAGTAAATAGTAAATAAACAATTTTGGTAAAACCTTATACGAGAGAAGAACCTCGGGTTGTAAATTCACTTAAGCACGCAAACAATGGGTTCTTGCACTTTTCATTCAATTAGGTTATGGTGATGGATTATTAATCTAGAATGTTAAATTATTTATAAGCATTTTCTAATGGTAAGGTAGAAACGTCTAACTTAAGTCAATTACCTAAATTCCTATGATAATTAATTTAAGTCAAACTCATTATGTTCTGATCGGTGGTAAACACACACGTAAAGCAAGTGCACGTATCGCTCAAGTAGTATAAAATGTATCGATCCCACGAGGACTTAATTCCTATGCTATCAATTTATGACGTTAAATGTTTACGAGTATCTAATTGATTGATTGTTGGTTGGATGGTGATTTTTATCTGAAAACAAGTAAATAAAACAGTGCAAAAGTAAATTAAAGGAAAAATAAATATTATAAAACTATATAGGGTTGTGAATCCTTTCACTATATTTTAAAGAAGAAGTGATTATCTCATGTTTTTGCAATATATCGATTTATTAACCTGGAACACGAAAATATGCAAAAGCCTCTGTCGATGGTCATATGCAAATACCCAAAATAACCCAATTAATCATATGTCTATGTTAACCAAGTTATCTGAATTCATTAAGATTAAGTTCCAATTATGGCTACCCCCGCCCGACAGGTATATGTCTATCCTGTAAGGAAATCTACCTAAGGATCATTTGCCCTAAGGTGAGATCGTGAGCTATTAAGTCTAAGGGCTGAAACCTAAAATTCCTTCGTCAAGTTTATTTTAAGTTTACCAAATCAATTATGGCTACCCTGCCCGACAAGTATATGTCTATCCTGGAAGGAAATCTACCTAAGGATCATTTGCCCTAAGGTGAGATCGTGAGCTATTGAGTCTAAGGGCTGAAACCTAAAATTCCTTCGTCAAGTTTATTTTAAGTTTACCAAATCAATCTTATTAGTGGCAAGTTAACAAGAAGCATTAAGCTTAAGACTCAATAAATAAACCTTTATATTACCCAAATCATAATTTTTTTTTTTTTTTAGATAAAGTAAGTATAATAACCAAAAGAAAACTATACAAGAGAAAAGGGGAATACCCCAGGCAACTAGAGAGGACAGCCCCTCCTAGAAGAAAAGCCGAAAGGCTATAAGCAAAATAAGATCAACATAAGATGTCATCGGGCAAGTGCAAGAATATGTGAAGCCATTTATTGTCTTAAGATGGTTTCACCTTCCGTAAAAAGCTAGCATGATTCCGAACATCAAAAACAATATCACTAAGAAGAACATAAACATGCTGAAGAGGCACATCATGAATGCGGGCAATCCTCTCCCTCCAAATATGGTAAACTGACGCAGTAAAAGACAGCCGAACAAGAAGATGACGTAAATAGGTGTCGGAAAACTGACACATCCACTCAACAGTCTGAAGCCAATCTCGGCAACTCCAATCTAACCCACACATAGCCAGCACAGTCGACCAGACCCTCGAAGAGAATAAGCACTGGAAGAAAAGATGATCAATATCCTCACTTGAACAACCACAGAGAATACAACGCGAGCAAGCAGAGATACCGAACCTTATCAAACTATCCTGAGTACAAAGGCCTCCCTAGATAGACATCCAAAGCAAAAAAGGAATGCCGGAGAATGGCCTTCCGGAACCAAACAACTCGAGACCAATGCACCAAGGTTCCCCTTGTCCGCATGTCATTCCAGACACTATCCACTGAAAATATCCATCTACTATCATCCTCCCAAACCAGCTCATCCTCCCTCATACTAGAAGGATTCGGAAGATGGGACCGAGCCAAACCAACAAGGGCGGCAGACCTAGATGGGGGCCACCGCCAAGAAGAATCAGAGATAATGGAAGCAACTGTAGCCATCCTATCCAAGCTAGAGTCATAGATCACTCTCTCACCCAACGTATCCACAATCGGACCCATATGATGCTAAAAATCAAACCACAATAAAGTCTTCTCACCATTCCCAATCCTAACTCTCATCCGCCGCCGGGACCAAGAACGAAGCTCCAAAATCTTATGCCAACTCCAAGAGTAATCTGTGGGACAAGACACCTTCCAAAAACTTCTCCCCCTCAATATAATAGACTGAACCCAATTCGACCAAGAAGAAAACTGGCCAGAACAAAGAAACCAAATGTGTTTAACAATAGCCGCTTTATTCCAAGTATCCAATCTCTTAATCCCAGCCCCCTCCTTTAGAGGTAAACAAACTCTACTCCAAGCCACTCTCGCCCCAGAAGAGGTGAGCTCACTACCCTTCCAAAGGAAAGAACGAAGAATCGTCTCCACCTTCCTAACAACAGACTTAAGAAGAATAAATAATGAAGACCAATAAACTTGAATGGAGAACAAAACAGACTTAATGAGCTAAAGCCGCCCCGCATAGAAGAGAAACTTACTACGCCAACTCTTAGCACGCATAACAATACGATCCACAAGAGAAGCACAATCTGAGGCCCAGAGTTTAGTAGAAATCAAATGGACTCCCAGATACCGCACAGGAAGAATCCCTTCTTGGAAGCCCAGAACATGACACAGCTGGCCCTGAAGGGTAAAAGAGATACCAGAGGAGAAGAAATGACTTTTAGCTAAATTCGGGATTAAACCTGATAAACCACTGAACTACCCGAGACAATCCTTGATCAAGGAAACCGAGGAGGCATCCGCTTTACAAAAAATCATAAGGTCATCCACAAAGCAAAGATGAGTGAGACGGTCCTTAGAACACCGCCCATGGAATTTGAAACCCTGATTAAGAGCCATTTTATGAAGTAAGACTGACAGAACTTCGATAGCCAAAACAAAAGAGATAAGGAGACATATGATCACCTTGTCGCAACCCGTGACCCCCAGAGAAAAAACCATGCAACTCTCTATTAATAGACACAGAAAACCTAGTAGAAGTCATACACTCCTGAATCCAACCTACCATCCTCTCTGGAAAACCAACAGTCCGCAAAACCTCAACCAAAAAGTCCTAACAAACAGTGTCATAATCTTTCAGCAAGTCAATATTAAGAGCACATCTTGGGAAACCACAAGTCCGATGATAATTCCGAACCAATTCCTGACACAAAAGAATGTTGTCGCTGATACGCTTACCCGCAACAAAAGCATATTGATTATGACTGATCACTGATGGAAGGATAACCTTGATCCTATTCGCAATAAGCTTAGTAATACACTTGTAAATAGTGTTGCAACAAGAAATAGATCGATAATCCTTAACCTGGGAAGGGTTGGGAATCTTAGGAATCAGAGCAATATAAGTATCATTAACCTGCCTCAAGAGACGCCCAGAGGAAAAGAAAGAGTGAATAACACAATGGACATCATCCCCTACAACACTCCAATACTTATTAAAGAATCCCGAATTAAACCCATCTGGGCATGGAGCTTTATTGTCCTTCAGCGCGAACAAGACAGCCTTAATCTCCTCATTTGAAACCTCCCGGGTAAGAGACTCACTCTGCTCAGCTATCACATGCCTAGTAATTACTTATCGAAGGGCAACCATATCAATATCCTGCTGACAATGCTGGGGGCCCAAAAAGGTCTCAAAAAAGATACAATCTCATCTATAACCAAAACATCATCCTCCACACGGGTCCCATCCTCCTTAGTGATAGAAGTAATCTTGCTACGGCCGTGAAAACTCTTCATAGCAGTAAAGAAGAATTTAGTATTCTGATCCCCAAGGTTTAGCCATTGAACACGAGATTTCTGTCTATTGAAGCCTTCCTCAGCCCGACTTATGTCACCATACCGTAACGAAAAACTAGCTTCTTCAGCTAACAGAGCAGAGTCACTGGGGCACTCCTGTAAAACACACTGCACTTTATCCAACTCCCTCCTAATCTCCAAAACCCTACACGGAATCTTAGAGAAATGCTCAACATTAAACTTCTCCAAGGCCAACTTAACACTCTTCAGCTTACAACATAGACGGAACATCGGAGTACCATGAACATCAATGTCCCAAGCTCTAGCCACAACTGAGAGAAAATCAGGATGATCAACCCAAAAATCAAAGAATTTGATGGGAATTTTCCTCTTAGGGAGCTCTGCAAGTTTAACAACCATAGAAGAATGATCTGAAATCCGAGGGGGAAGAAAGCGGGCAGCAGAACTCGGGAAGAGACACTCCCAAGAAGAATTAGTGAGAACACGGTCCAACTTACGCCAAATAGGAGACTGAATCTGCTTATTAAACCAAGTAAACTGACAACCAGAGAACTGAAGATCATCCAAACCAGCCTGACCCAAACAGCAACCCAAATCGTCTTTCCAAGCCGGCCATGCCACAGCTCCACCACAATGCTTAATCGGAGAGCGAATAACATTGAAGTCTCCCAAAACAAGCCACAGAGAATCATCAAAAACACTACCACTAGAAATTAGGTCGGCCCAAAGCTCCCGACGCTTCTCGTAGTCACACTCATTATAAACCACCGAAACCACACAATTCCACTACCCAGAAATATGAGACACACTACAATGAATAACTTGAGATGAAGAGCGAATAATGCTAACATCAATGTCACTAAGGTTCCAACACACCCAAATATGGACAAACGGAAGAATATCAGAGTGGCAAAAAAACTTCCATGAAGGATTAATCGCACGAGAGATATTCACAAAATTAACCTCATTTACCTTGGTTTCAACTAAACCACACAAAGAAAGCTTCTCATCATGAAGAAACCTCCTAACTTCAGCATGTTTTATTGGGTCATTGAGACTCCGAATGTTCCAACAACCAAAAATTATTAAAACAGAGAAGAGTAGAGCCAATCCCAAACAAATCAGCGCCGTCGACCCCTTCTTGGGGACTGCCGTTTCTGACTCCTCTTACCACCAAAACCCTTTCTAGATTTGTTACCATAAACCAATTTCTTGATCTCCAGAGAATCAATGGCCTTATTAGCCAAACTGTTATCAGTGAGAGTGGGCGAATCAAAAGTTCTAGAAGGCGGAGACTCAGCTAAAATAGACTTAGAAAGATCCTCGACAAGAAGTGAAGAAACAATGGAACATTCACCTTCCTCTTTACCTTCTACCTCCATAATAACTGCCTCAGACAAAACCACAGACATAGGAGGAGTTACCAGAGCCGATTCCAACCTATTGGAAGAGCACTCACCCAATACAAGAACCATGTCAGTCGAAACATCCTGAATCACATCACCACTCGAGCTAACATGAGTGGTCACAGTCGCTCCATTGCCTTTCTTATTCTTAGAGACCGGAATCCAGGCACCCTCATTTTCCTCAGTAGTGTCAGCCGTAGCAACTTTATCCGTAGAAGGAATAGATGGCTTGGGAATCCAGGACTGAGAAGGTTTAATAACCTCCTTACTAGGAGCCTTTTTAGGGCATGAATTCACCGAATGGCCAAAAACTTCACAAGTAGTACATTTCACAGGAACCCATTCAAACTCAACCCTAATAAGTGCCCTAGTACCATTAGGATACTAGAAAACAATATCCTCGACAAGGGGGTTCTGAGCATCAATCTCAACACAAACTTGAGCGAAACTGAGCCGTTTCCTGGAAAGGGTAATATGGTCAGCATTGAGAGGTCTCCCAACTGCACTGGCCACACAACTAATCCCTTTAGCCATCCATAAATCAAAAGGCAGTTGAAAGAGTCTAACCCAAATCGGAACCTTAAATAGGCCCTCATTGGTCAAAGATAAGCCCGGTTGCCAAATTTATCAAAGGTTAGAACCTCTATCAAACCAAGCCTCCCCCAAATCTAAACAAAAAAAGCCGTTATCGGAGGTTAGAAGGCTATCAAATCCAAGAGGCTTTGTCCAACACCGCACTAGCTTCTAGAAGGCTATCAAATCTAAACAAAAAAAGTCGTTATCGGAGGTTAGAACCTCTATCAAACCAAGCCTCCCTCATAACTTGTGCGCAATAGAGTTGACAGTTTGAAAATGAAGTCTTTTACCCACAAAGTAACCAACTAATGTACTCCGCCAATACACACTATCCTCTTCAAGAACCTCAGTAGGAGGGCACACTATAACCTTACCATCAATAACATTTAGTTGATCATAATGTAATGCGGTAGAAAAATATGCCGAGTCAAGAGGATCTACTCCTTTAGGTCCATTCAGCACATTAGCATAACTTTTAGGACAAGCAGAACCATAGCCCTCCAAAGATACTGCAGGAGATGAAACAGTAAGACCAAAAGCATTAGATTGAACATTCAAGCATGCACTATCTGCCTTAACAACCCCAGAGGCACTAGCACCACCAACTAAAGTACTCAATTTCGCATCCGGCGAAACGAGCCCAGAAACAAAACCAGAAGGCGGGACTAAGCCACCACAGGAGCGGGACTAAGCCACCACAAGACACAGTCCTAGAATCACCAAAGGAGTTACCAGCATTAACGGCATCACCAACCTCATTCACAGGGAAAGAAGTATTCAAGACCGAGGCAGTAGAAGCCTCACTAGCAACAGACACAGCAACCTGACTCACAGATTCACAAATCCAGCCACAACAGAAACAGAATTACCAGCCAAAGTCTCACAGACTGGAAGCACAACAGAAGGACTGGAGGGCAGATTCACAGTCTCAGAACCAGGAAGACCTCCAACACCAGAACCACCCTCAACGCCAAGAACGTTAACACCAACACTACTAGCAGAACCATCATTCAACAAAAACACAGCACAAGAGCCTAAACTGCCAGTAGAACCATCTGCAACACCGTGCCCAGAATCACAAACAACACTAACAGACCCAGAGGTTACGCCAAGCCCATAACCACTATAACCCGAGCAGCCAACAGAACCCCCATCAACACCAAGTCCAGAACCACAGCCAACAGAGCCCCCGTCAACACCAAGACCAGAACCACAAAAAACACTAACAGATCCAGAGGGTACGCCATACCCAGACCCACAAACAAGGCTACTAGGTGCAGAGGCCAAAACAGAGGACAAAGAGCCATAAGTAGGAGGAACGACACCAACAGAAATAGAAGGCTTGACACTGGTCAAAGACGCCAGCATCAGCGAGCAGACCTTAGAAGAGTTCGCAAGACCTGTCACAGGTTCCAAACAACCACAACCAAGATCCACAGGAGGCGAGGCTTTAGAGGCCAAAGAATCACGAGAAATAAACCTAACAGCCTTGCGGCCAACTCCAAGGAGGCGCGGCCCCACCACAGGTAAATCAGACGGAGATATATGGGAAATACGGGAAAACAAGGGGAAGAAAGGAACGAAGGCAGAAAATGAGAAGAGCCGAAATGGTTGAGGGGAAGGCAAGGAAAGGGAAATAAAGGGAAAACAACATACGAAACAGGGGTTAAGGGTTACGACGATCTGAGACAGGAATCGCCGAGAGGGAAGGGAAAGTTGAGAGCATTTTAGGGTTTTTTGGCTGTGTGATTTGTTCTTCCCTTCCCCAAATCATAAAATAACCACTTATAAACCGGTGATATTGGAATTCATCACAATCCTAGATACGATATTTAGTTACAACATATATCTAGGACTATTAAAAACTTAAATAAAGAAAATGACATAAAGTAAAACTTGAAATTAAAAAGATAAAATTAAACAATAAAATAAAATGCTGGGGTTAAAGGATCCACTTTTACTACTTTTAATTTAGAAATTTCCCTTATTATGATATATAAATTTGCATGATATTACCAACCGACCATATAGGCGGTATCCTGATTAAATCATATTTTTGATTAATTTCAACCGACCATAAAGGCGGTATCCAATTAAGTCAGGTTAAAATCAATTTAATTAAGTCCAACCGATCATAAATGCAGTATCCCATTAAGTTCGATTTTAAGATAGTTTATAGATTATAACTAAGGGAGATTAATCTAAATTATAATAATAAAAGCTTTACCTTCACCCCAGCAGAGGGAAGTTACCTACTCATACTTTAAAGTAAAATAAAGAAAGATCTCTTGCTTAAAATAAAAATTAAATACAAGAAAGCTGTAAATAAACAACAAGATACAATCTTCTTAGTATTCTCAAGGAAATCCCAAAAGAAGGTATGAAAATTTCAAATGAATTTGGCCTCAATTTATAGGTAAAATTTGGTCTGCGCGTCCCGACGAGTGAAGCTTTGTGTGTCGCGACGTGCCATTGATGCTTGAAACATGTATGCGGCTTTGACGAGATGATGACACATGGCTGTCGGTAGAATTATTGGCTCGGTGTCGCGACATTGATGTCATGCTGACGTAAATAATGACGCGTGTCGGCGAAGTGAATTATTATGCTGACATCATGTTGACGTGTCGTCAGAGTGAATTATTGACTGACGTCATGATGACGTGATGATGGCGCACGTGCTGACATGGCGATGATGTGGTAATGATAAGTGTCAGCAGCTTAATAATTACAGCGCGTCGCGACGCAAAGAGTGACGCGTCACGACGTGAAATTCTAATTTTTCCCATTTTATTCGTTTTTCGCTGTGTTGGCCCTGATTTGATTCCAGTGAGTCCTGAAAGCTTATTTATCTATAAAATAACACAAAACACATCAAAATATTCACAAAACTCAAGAAACTATACAAAATATTAAGTAAAAGGGGCGGTAAATATTGATATATTTTCCGCTTATCATGTTCAGTTTCTAATACTAGCTACGCATGCCTTACATATATATTCTTATCCTACACGAAAATTTATTCATTAAGAATTATGTTCACGTGCTATTATTCTCAAGGTTAATCCCAATTTTCCTTTTCAAGTTCCCAGGGGTTTATTACACTTATTCTATTGTTGGCTAGATAATAAAATACATTAAAAATAGAGAATAATAAATAACCATATAACAAGCCCAATAGAATAAAAAAAATGCGATTTAGATTAAATACTTGCGCTTAGGATCCATTACAACCCTAGACTAATGAATTAGTTAAACATGATGTTCATTAAACACAAATAATTCATTATTACAAGCCAAGAACTCATAAAAATAAACTAAAAGAGAAACGAGTAGGAAGAACTCGTGATGAGATCATCTTTTCAATCTTCAGTATTGGTTGAGAGTCTGGTTCTTGCCTTACTTTGGGTGTTTTTCTCTGCTTTGTAGTCTCCAAAATTATGATGATTTAGGATTAAGATGAACTTGTTATTTTATAGAGGCTGATGAGAGCTTTCATTCTTAAGAAATAAGAGTTCTTCATACACCAGAAACCAGGATCGCATTGTGACACTCCTTGTTCTACGTCGCGACTCAGGATGTTTTTGTGCTGCTTCACGATGCGCATGGACCTATATCTCAACGTGCGATAAAATTCATGTTATGTCTCGAATATACACTGTAGTGTGTCACGACGCGCAATCTGGTTCCTAGAAGATGGCCCGTTTGAGCTTTTATTTTTCCATTTTTTCACTCGATAACTCTGACTTGGTCTTATTATGATTTAGACCTACAAAAATATCCAAAACACATCAAGACGTTAATAAAGCTCGAAATAACCTATAAAATACAAGATAGAGGGGCGATAAATATAGATATATTGACCACTCATCACACCCCTAAACTTAACATTTTTCTATTCATCAAGCAAAAACAAAAAGATTTAAAATAAAATAAAATAAGCAAACTCAAATAAATTTACCTAAGTCACTTTCGTAGGGATCACAATTGTATTTAGCGTATGCGACAAGTCTTTAAACTCTTAGGCAGCCCTAGTGGACGAGTTGTTGTCTCGTGACGGCTTACATCGATGACACCCACAAATATCTTTCGACACACACATGCAGTAATACATGTGCAAAAATAAAAACTAAATAAATAAATAGTTTTAGGATTAGAATGCTCAGCAACGAAATCAAATAATCTTTCAAAGTGTTCAACTCAACTTAAATCCAATTTCGTGAATAAATTATCTAATTTAGACTCACAGTGAGTGTGTGTGAAGGTCCAATCACAGTTCGATTCCCTAGTGAGCCAACTCAGTGATTTTGTCTCAAAAATTGAAATCCGATGAGTCAAACTAACCTAAATATCTCAATTGTGCTATGTATATGCCTACTTGTGCTCAATATGGTTTGAATTCTCTTTTTTTTTTCTGACTCACCTATCCTTTAAGGTAGCATTTCTCCTCATGGTGGTCCTTACACTCGTCCAAGGATAGCTTCACGCTTAAAGGTTATGGGTGGTTTATCTTTTTCTTCATCATTTTGTTTTTAAAAAAATTTTTTTTTTTTTTTTTGGTTTTTTCCTTCTTTTATTTTCTAGCCATATCATACATCATAAATAATTACAAACATATATAGATATTTAGGCAAGTGGTCATTCATCTTCAAATAATTTTTCTCAACTGGTCACTTTATCGACTAATTAGGTTCTTACTGTTACATACCTACTTTTAAGTGTGTACAAGTCCAACTTAGATCATCTACTCAAGATATCATATAAAAGTAATTTGGGCACTTATCATTTTCTAAGATTTCACAGTAAAACAAACAACGTCATCATTGGACTTATGTTTTACTTTCTAGGACTTTTGTTTTTGATCTTTTTTGAATAAATAAGAAATAACATAAAGAAAAACAGGAAATAGCTGGAAATAAAAACTAACAGGCACACACCCCCAAACATGAAATATTTATTGTCCCCAATATAACAAAATACGAAAAAGAAGATAGAATAGGGAACAAGGCTACCATGGGTGAGGATTACTAATTCTTCTTAGCATTAGCGTCAGCTGCCTTCATAACTGTAGCGATCTAAGGAGGATATGGAAATATTGAAAATTGACAGCATCTGCTCCATAGATTGATTATATTGGGCTTGGTATGCGACATGAGTCTTCAAGTGTTCCAGGAGTTGGGCTACGATGAGCGGACAAGATTATGGTCTAGCTGATGGCTGAGGATGCGTAGATGATGAGCCGATAACAGAAACCCTCTCAACACAAAGTTTCTGGATGATGCTGATCTATGGGCACCATAGCCTGAACACATATGCTGGTGATGAGACCGCAATAGAGAAGATTAGCAGGTGCAGTGTTGGCCACTCGAATAATATTGGTAGAAATAAGGCCGCCCACATCGATAGGGTCTTCCTTGAGTAGAGAGTAAAGTAGGAACATCTGATCCTTCGTGAAAAATATGATATGAGAACTCGGAGGAGTACACGGGCAAAGAAATAGAACCTTAATCGCCTCACTATTGCTATTGACCTCCCATGAAACATTAGGGATAAAAGCACTACAGTTACGTGATCTAAGTCATAGTCCTCAATTTTGTCTGTATAATTATCATTATCAATGTCTGGAAGGTTATAGAATTGATTGATGGTGGATCTGTCGAAGGGCACCTGTTGTCCCACACCATTACATGATAACCCATAAGCTCATATGCATTTGCGTAAAATTCACTCACCAAAAGAATAACAGTCGAATTGAGCTGAGCACACAGCATGTGCCAACGGTGTTGTGCTATCACAGTATCAATTTGAGGAAACTTATCTAGATCGATCTCAAATCACATTCAATTATTGGCATTTTTTGCCCTATCCATTTTTCTTAGCGCTTTTTAGTCGCTGTAGAGACAAATTTGAGTTGTCATAAGAGGGAGTAATAGTGGCTTTACCAATGGATCTCTTGGAAACCATTGGAGATGCTTGGCTAAGATTTTTAAAAAAATATTGATGTAGTCTCCCCTGTATTTTTGTGTTTTGTCAACTTTTCAACCTAAAATCCACTACTCAAAACACTTCAATATAGTCAAATGCACTCCTCTACACCTCAAACTTCGATTAAATTCTCAATACACACTAGGGGTGTTCGCGGTGCGGTTCGGGGCAGTTTTTTCGTTTTTCACTTCAAACCGTGCGGGTTTGCGGTTTGGGAAATTAGAAAACGAAACCGCAAATTTGATAAGGAAAACCGCGGCGGTTCGGGTTGGCGGTTTAGCGGTTTGGGCGGTTCGGGTCGGCGGTTTAGATTATAAATTTTTTAAGAAAATTTTGTGTCTTTTCACATTATAATTGAAGAAAAAATTACATAATTTTCATTTATTCATTACATATTGTTATATGATCATTAAATATTTTAATTTTAATAGTTAAAGAAGAAGAAAAATATAAAATAATATTTAATTTGAACGCGGGTCGGCGGTTTAGGCGGTTCGGGTCGCGGTTCGAGTCAAAATTTGCGGTTTGGGCGGTTCGCGGTTTTACATGGGTCAAAACCGCACACCGACCCGAAATTTGCGGTTCGATTCGGTGTGGTTCAAAATCATTTTCAATATTTTTTCAAACCGCGCGGTGCGGTTCGGTTCGGTGCGGTTCACGGTTTGACCCGAAATTGTGTTCACCCCTAATACACACAACAAATCTCAGCACACGAAGTAGGAAAGTAAAAGATAGGAGGCAAACCTGAAATGTTAGAAGAATCCCGCCCAAACAAAGCGATTTGTGAAGGATGGCGAGACAAAGTGGAATAGGAGTGGGGGAAATAGTTAAAGTTTTATTGTTGTGAGTGAGGATGCGTGAGAGTGTGACTTTGGCAAGGAATGAGTGTTTAACTGTGTTGGTTGTGTGAAAAAAATGAAAAGGAGATGCGTTTATAGTACCAGCACCGCGATCGCGTTGCGACACAAAATGGCTTGTGTTGTGATGCGCTGCCTTAAAATTTGGAGACTTACGTATTAGGGTTCCGCGAAGCGATGCATAGTGTTTTATCCCTACTCTTTGTTTCTTTATACTTAAATTACATATTATGTTTATTGTAAATCTTGATTTTTATGTAATAAAACCTAGATTCTAAAATTTCAATGAAACTCAATTTGAACTTTAATCTATTGACTCTCTTTTTGGTTGATAGTATGACCTTCTATTTAACATAATGAGATTTAAAGATAGATTATGTGTTTTTGACAGGGAACTTATAAGAAAATTGGAAATTAAGTTTATTTTTTTTTTTTTTTTTTTTTTGGATAAAGTATATTAACCAAAGAAATAACAAAAGCACAAGGACATACCCCAGAGAGCTAAGGAAGACATGCCTTCCTAGCTACAGAACAAAAGCCAATTAAGCTAAAGACAAGCAAAATCAAATAAAAAAATATCATTGGATAGTTGCCATGATTGTTGAAGCCATTTATTATCATATGAAAGCTTCACCTTTCTTGACAAACTAGCACGAGTCCGTACAGTAAACATAATATTGGTCAAGAGAACTCTATGTGGACTATGAGACTCGTCATGTAGTCGAGCATTCCTCTCCTTCCATATGAAGTAAACTGCAGTGGCAAAGGATAATCTGTAACATCCCGCCTTAGCAGCGATGTTACCGACTGGAGACAGGCTAAACCCATCTCCATAAGCCTCTGATTCTAGAAAAATTTCGGCATGATATATTCGTAACATCATGCAACCTGGCCTATAGTCAGCATCCATTTACAACATGAAAATAAAATCTTGGCCTCAGGCCGGTATCTCAACATTAATGCAATCCAAGGGCCCAACTAGTATATGATGCGGACATAATAAAACCAGGTTCTGTGCCCGAAAATACGTATATACAAAAACTTTTCTAAAATAAACTCGTGCTCTGCACGTTACAACTTATACAAACTAAAACATAAACTACTAGACTCTTTATTTCCCCCAAGACCTGGTGACTGGCTGACTGCAATGTTGCTATTCGGCTCCTCAAGCTCTAATGTCTGTGTTCGACCGATCGGGTCACCAACCTGCAAAACTTAAACACTGTTGGGTAATGAGTCATAAGACTCAGTAAGTAATTATGCTCATTCCTTGAGCATCAAACACATGCAAAGTCTGAATCATGTTTCTGTATAAACCTAGCTGTCTATGTGGCCATGCAAATATAAAATTAAGTCTAATCTTATTATTTGGCCCCAATCCGTTTAGCAAACATGTTACTTTATTATTAACAATGTTTAAAAATACGGTGCGGCGCCTCGAGGCGGCCGGCCATTGAGGCGCAAGGCGGGCCGCCTCGAGGCAGCGAGGCGGGCGCCTCAATGCGGAAATCGGGAAAATAATAAAAAATACATTAATTTCTTCATAATTCATAGTATGTTAAAAAAACTATTGATAAGTAATCCAAATTACATTACTTTCTTCATAATACATATTTTGTTCAAAAAATTATTGATAACTAATCCTTAAACAAGCTATCATTGGTGTCTAGCGGCATGAAACTTGGGTCAAAATCTCTGTCATCATCAGATGGGTCATCATCGAAAGAACCCCCTTCACTTGTAGTGTCTTCATCCACTAATTGTGGAGCTTTCCCTTTCCCTAACAAATAACATAAAGTCGTATTATTTTTAAATTTGATTACATAAGTTGCATTATTTGTACAAGATTAACTTACTTTGGTCTCTGCTCCTTTTTTGTGCAGGTGCTCTACTGTCACTCGGTTGTTCAATAGAAGTATTCTCCACAAAGCTTTCTCCAGCCACCCACTCATCATCAGAAGACAACTCATCCTCAATCAAAAGATCATCAACCGATTGAAATGAATGTTTTTTCATGTATTTTTGCTTCAATCGCCTATTGTACATTATGTATACTAATGAGTTCAATTTCTCGGTGGATAATCTATTTCTCTTCTTTGTATGAATCTACAATTTATTTATTCAAATTATCAGAAGTTGAATAAAGTAAGTATTCACAAAACACTAGTTATTATTAGATCATACCATATTAAATGCACTCCAATTGCGTTCACACCCCGAGGATGAGCATGTTAGACTTAAAAATTTTTCATTTTGCAGGAAGTATGATATGCTTCTATTATATGCTTCATTGCTTATACGTCAATTTAGCCACACCCAGAACAATTATATATACCATTATGCTCCTATTATGATATTATCCAAAGCACAGATAAAAAAAAAACATCAATGAGCAACAAGAAGAATCGCAGCAGCCAACCAAATAACCAAATAAGCCAGGGATTGAGAGAGATTGGAGATGCCGATTGAGAGAGTGAAGAACCCTAAGATGCCGAGAGAGTGAAGAACCCTAAGTGGCGAGAGATTGAACACAAAGCAAAAAAACACAGAAGATTGCAGCCAAGAAATTGTTACCTCAAATCAGAAGCTTCGCCGAGAGTGTGAGGGATTGAGAGAGATTGGAGAGAGAAGAACCCTAAGTGCCGAGAGTGTGAGGGATTCCGAGAGAGAAGAACCCTAAATTCGAGAGAGAGGAGAAGCTAATCTGCCGAGAGAGAGGAGAAGAAAATTGGAACCCTAAATTCGATTCTAGGTGAGGCGGCCGCCTCACACGAAGAAAGCGCCCGCCTCATAAAATCCGCGTAAAGCGGGCGCCTCGGCGCGCCGTCGCCGGCCGCTTTACGCGTATTTTTAAACATTGATTATTAATCCTCTTTATCTGACCACACATATACTTTAAATCATGTTTACAATTTCCACTATCAAATATCTATAGTAAAATACATTAAGTTTTTACATTACTATCTATCTTATCAACTTTCACCTCGCTTCTCACTGCGCTACTTTGATTTCTATTTACTTCATATGCACTCTTTACTAATCTAGTTCAAGTATTTATTATAACTTTCTTTCTTTCACTACTTTGAAATATCATCAAATCGGTATTAATAAAATATTCTATCTATCTCAAACATTCAATACACTATCATCAATAATGTATCCATGAATATGTAATCATTCTATCATGCACCAGTGTTTTACAAAGTATTTATTTTTACATAAACATGCTACACACACAAATATTAATCACATATACGTATCGATGCAATCATGTCATTATGCATTAATGCCAACTACATGCATTTCAAATGATATCCAGAATATTTAATTCATATGCATAATTAGTAAGTTACACTCTACTCTAGCATGCCATGCTCTTGAAATACCTTTCTTAAAAATCTTGTCTGAAAATTATTTTTCTGAAAACCCTTTTTCTGAAACTTTAGTTGAAAATCTCTTTATAAAACTTGTCTTTCCGAAAACATGCTCTAAATCTTTGGTTTCTGGAACTGTTTCTAAAATTTGATCACTGAAAACTGTTTTATGAAAATCTGATATTTCGAAACTCCTTTTTCTAAGACATTGGTATCTGAGTGTCTGTTGAAAAACTGACGCATGGGGGCGTTACGTATCGTCGTCCCCCCATACGCCCTAGAGCCAGATATGCAAACCCATGACATTGGGGCGTTACGTATCGCCGTCCCCCAAAGCATGCCATATCTGCCCTCAAACTAGTGGTTTTGGGGCGTTACGTATTGCCGTCCCCCAAGCCACAAACTGGAGCTGGGGGTGCGGATCTATGCTACCACCCAAGCTCAAAACTGGGGTCTAGGGGCGTTACGTATCGCCATCCCCCTAGCCCGACTCGAGGATCTGAGAGCGTCCCCTCAGTCCTCCACATGTGCACATGTCTCTGAATCCGTCAATTCCATAGTATTCGTCAATTCCAAATTGTCAAGTTACATACTGGGGTGAGTTTTTACCTCATGCCCTGAAAATCCATAAAATTATATACTGTGTCTCAAAACTGTAAAAACATTTTTCTGAAAACATTTCCTTTCAAGATATTTGAAACTTTTCTTTAAAACTCTTTGAATTTCAACATCATTCTCAACTTTAGTTCTGGAAAGATATTACAACGTGCATGAACAATGCATTATTCTTTCATTCATTCTTATCATGCTAATGCTTGCTCTTCTTTGTGCACCATATGCTTATATCCTCATTATACAATATATTTACCCTCATACATAAAACCACAATTCATAACGTATAACATAAGCTCATAGTACATACCTGTGTTCTATGTATAACATGTACTCCCAAACAATTCGTATATCAAACATATATCATAACTCATATTCATGCATATTCCATATTAACCATAATTCATATCACCAAAATTACATCACCATATATGTGTATATATATATAAATATACCCAACATATACATTCATACTTTCAAGAGTTAACCTCTTAAATTTTTTTTTTTTTCCGCACTTTACCTAGTTTACGAAAATGTCCAGATTCTCATGCTTTCCATGTTTCATAAATTTTCCGTATCTCGCATTCACTAAATCTTTTCTCTTTTACTTTCTTACTAATGGAATCTCTAAAATTTCCTAGCACATTCTTTATCAAGTTCTACTTTCATCTTTTCAGATTCTTTAAATCCTATCGTTTTAAAGTTTACAAACCCAAGGAAATCCTAGCATAGTGTACTTACCTGGACTCCTACGTTATCCGAGTTTGATACTTTCTATTGTCACCTATTCAATTTCTCGCTAAATACTGAAATCAGTAAAGTCACGCAGAACCACCAACTTAGAAAATTTACTGCTCTTAATTGACTTCATATCAGGTCCTGAAATTTTTATGATAGGATCCCTTATGTGTATACTTTATGTCATTTTTTACAGATCTCAGTTTCGATTCCTATAACTCAAGATACAGTCCAATTTCTGCACCTTACTCAGCAGGGACAGGACCAGTTCGTCCCTGCAGTTCACCCAACTTTGAAAATTCGCCACGACTTCGTTTCTTATCGAAAAATTCCAATTTTCGAACCCGACATTCCTTGACTTGTGTACTTAACCTAGAATTTTACCGTTTGTCAAACGGACTTCTAAAACTCAAGTTATTCATTTCGTAAGACAGACTGTCCAGAACAGGAATGGTTCAAATCCCAAATCCCGAATCCTCCACAATTACTATTTGCATTTAATTTGATTTCATACAATCATAGCTTACTGTCAGTACTATCCCTTCTTCTGCCCTCGCCACTGCTACTGTTTCTGCTGCTGGTATACATATATATATACTATTACTACTAATACCTCACTTCTACCATAACTACTGCTACTGCTTCTACTTCTTCTGCCTTCATTTCTGTTCCAACTCCAGACTTTTCACAACACACACAAATACATTTACACGTGATTACCAGAATCCGAATTCTAGGGTTTTTATCAAATTTTTCCCCAAATTTCAAATACTTTGATTCTATAAATTTCTTCAAAATCTATACATAAAACTACTTCCGAATCATTTTAGCATGCTATTTATCATCACCTTTAATCTAATTATCCAGATTCAAGACTAATTCTAGATATGTCAAAAACCAAACAAATCCAAGATAGAGGTCATAGTGTACTTACTTGGTTTTCCTTATGCATCTATGAGCCCTAGGAAGCTACTGGGATCGAAATTAGGGCTTCTCACTTCTGTATTACTCTTCTTCTTCCTCCAATCCGCTCTCTTGTTCTCCCTGTTCTGCTCCTTATCTTCTTCTGCTCTCTGCCCAGCCTCTGCTCTATCTACTCAGGATAATCAGACGTTGCGAAATCGCCGGAAACTCGCCGGAAGTTGCCGGAGTTACCTACCCCTCTGGTCTCTCTCTCGAACTCTCTCACTCCTTCATCTGTTTCTTTTTGGTTTCGTGTGTCTATTGTGAAACACGTGTGTGTTATAAATATTTAGAATTATTTATACTATTAGAAAATTTCACTTCAGCCCCTCTTGTTTTGGTCAATGCTATATTATAAATAATCCTTTAAAAAGATTCTAAATCACCACAATTTATCTCGCGTTTAGACGCGGCCTCACACGAAATTATAACTGTGGATGCTGGAATTCGGCCGAGGTCCACAATCAGAATTGTAGGTTGGGGGCATTAGCGATCCTGCAAGACAAAGGTAGAGTGAGCGGGAGCAGACTACCCACCGGTGTGGTGGGTGGCCGGGGGCACTCCGACGCCCAAGTCAGTAGTATGAAATGAGCAGTAATATATAAATGTGAAAGTAAGGTTGGATGTTACCTTGAACTATTTGGGTGACCGTGAGGGTGGGGGTAAGTATATAAGGGGATGAAGAGCTCTGAGAGAGCTAGTGTTAGAGAGTAGAGGCTTGTAAGAAAGAAGTGAAGCCTGAATTGTAGAACTCTCTCCCTATTTCTCGAATTTCGTTCCTATTTATAGATGAAAATTATCATCATTGGCAGCTGGTGTAAGTCCCACCACGTGCCTTATGCATTTGATAGAAAGTCTGAGCAGGTGGGAATAATTTTTGTGTCGGGCAAAGTAGGAGAAGAGTAGTTGATATAATTAGGGAGGTTTTGTCCTTAAGCTTCTGGATTTGTTTTTGTAAATGATTTAATGTTTAATGGGTTGGGTTATTGATTTGGGCCTCGCCTGGTATTGGGTTCAAAATGAAAGGACGATTTTGCCCTTGGCCCAAATTTGGCCCATACAGTTTGTCCCCTACTCTCTAAGTGAAAAAGTTCTTGACTTGGAGAGTATTTCTATACATGTCGAATGAAACAATACATAAGAGTATCTGTCAAGAATGCATAGTTCATACACGACAGAGAGAATTTCAATATATTTTGGACTAAGAGTAGTCCAAGTCTTCAACTTGGCTTGGCATGAGCCAGGGGATATCCTCGGTCGACTGAACCAGATTAAAGCCAGGATAATTAATTGACTCTTTATGAGCCATGAGGGGTGTCCCCAGTCGACTGATCCGGAAGAAGATCAGGATAATCAATTGACTCTACATGAGTCCATGGGGGATGTCCCCAGTCGACCGATCCAGATGATGATCAGAATAATCAATTGACTCTACATGAGTCCATGGGGGATGTCCCCAGTCGAGTGATCCAGATGATGATCAGGATGATCAATTGACTCTACATGAGTCTATGGGGGATGTCCCTAGTCGACTGATCCGGATGAAGATCAGGATGATCAATTGACTCTACATGAGTCTATGGGGGATGTCCCCAGTCGACTGATCCGGATGAAGATCAGGATACTCCCCATACTACGGGTCAAAGGACCAGGGGAGTCTACAATGTCTTATGGACCAGATGAAGGCCAGGTCTTCAACTTGACTCTACATGAGCCATGGGGGATATCCCCAGTCGACTGAACCAGATGAAGGTCAGGATATTCCCCATACTACGGGTCAAAGGACCATGGGAGTCTACAATGTCGTCTGACCAGATGAAGGCCAGGTCTTCAACTTGACTCTACATGAGCCAATGGGGGATGTCCCCAGTCGACTGATCCGGATGAAGATCAGGATACTCCCCATACTACGGGTCAAAGGACCAGGGGAGTCTACAATGTCCTCTGACCAGATGAAGGCCAGGTCTTCAACTTGACTCTACATGAGCCAATGGGGGATGTCCCCAGTCGACTGATCAGGATGAAGATCAGGATACTCCCCATACTATGGGTCAAAGGACCAGGGGAGTCTACAATGTCGTCTGACCAGATGAAGGCCATGTCTTCAACTTGACTCTACATGAGCCAATGGGGGATGTCCCCAGTCGACTGACCCGGATGAAGATCAGGATACTCCCCATACTACGGGTCAAAGGACCAGGGGAGTCTACAATGTCGTCTGACCAGATGAAAGCCAGGTCTTCAACTTGACTCTACATGAGCCATGGGGGATATCCCCAGTCGACTGAACCAGATGAAGGTCAGGATATTCCCCATACTACGGGTCAAAGGACCAGGGGAGTCTACAATGTCGTCTGACCAGATGAAGGCCAGGTCTTCAACTTGACTCTACATGAGCCAATAGGGGATGTCCCCAGTCGACTGATCCGGATGAAGATGAGGATACTCCCCATACTACGTGTCAAAGGACCAGGGGAGTCTACAATGTCGTCTGACCAGATGAAGGCCAGGTCTTCAACTTGACTCTACATGAGCCAATTGGGGATGTCCCCAGTCGACTGATCCGGATGAAGATCAGGATACTCCCCATACTACGGGTCAAAGGACCAGGGGAGTCTACAATGTCGTCTGACCAGATGAAAGCCAGGTCTTCAACTTGACTCTACATGAGCCAATGGGGGATGTCCCCCAGTCGACTGAACTTGATGAAGGTCAGGATAATCCCCATACTTCGGGTCCAAAGACCAGGGGAGTTTACACACTCCTTATATGATGAAGATCCACGAGGGTCTCCATTTTTCATTCTACATGATCCAATATGAGTCAATGAGGATTTTTACTCTACCAGACCTGAAGAATATCTATGAGAGTCTTTAAACTACAAGACCTGATGAAGGTCACGAGACTACTGTCGAATGAACATGTCGCATGGACATGATGAATGTCTATCAAGGTTACTACTCATTCTCCTGATGAGGATTTAAGAGACTACGGTCGAATGGACTTTATGAAAGTCCAAAGAATTCATCACTCACTCTCCTAGACCTGATGAAGGTCTAGATACTACAATTGATAAACTTGATGAAAGCCATCAATGTCATCTCCATTCTATGAAACTACTGTCGAATAGAGTTGTAAAATGGACCTGAAGAAGTTCCATGAGACTATAGGATGCTACAATGAAATGAACTTGATGAAAGTCATCACTCATCACTCTTCTATGAGACTACTGTCGACTGGACTTGTCGAATGGACCTGATGGATATCCAAGGAGCTACGGTCGAATGAACCTGATGAAGGTCAATGTGAATCTTCATTCTACCTGACCTGATGAAGGTCAGGAGACTACGGTCGAATGAACCTGATGAAGGTTCATGAAGCTATGGTCGAATGAACCTGATGAAGGTCCATGTGAATCTTCATTTTACCTGACCTGATGAAGGTCAGGAGACTACGGTCGAATGAACCTGATGAAGGTTCATGAAGCTATAGTCGAATGAACCTGATGAAGGTCTATGTGAATCTTTATTCTACCTGACCTGATGAAGGTCAGGAGACTACGGTCGAATGAACGGTCGAATGAACCTGATGATGGTTCATGAAGCTATGGTCGAATGAACCTGATGAAGGTCCATGAAAATCTTCTCACTACTACTAGACCTAATGAAGGTCCATGTGAATCTTCATTCTACCTGACCTGATGAAGGTCAGGAGACTACGGTCGAATGAACCTGATGATGGTTCATGAAGCTATGGTCGAATGAACCTGATGAAGGTCCATGAAAATCTTCTCACTACTACTAGACCTAATGAAGGTCCATGAAGATATGGTCGAATGAACATGATGGAAGGACTAAATGAATCTCCATTCTGCCAATCTATGATACTACTGTCGAATGGAAATGACAAAGGTCCATGAGACACGGTCGAATGAAACTAATGCATGTCCAGGAGAATCACCACTCTACTAGAACTGATGAAGATCCATGAAGCTATGGTCGAATGAAATTGATGATGGTCCATGTGAATCTTCATTCTACTTGACCTGATGAAGGACAGGAGACTACGGTCGAATGAACCTGATGAGGGTTCATGAAGCTCTTCCAATACTTTCTAAAGTTTATGGAAATCCATCCATGTAGTGTAGAGTGGATGATAATCTCCAAACGTAGTGTGGAGATGATTATCTTCATACGTAGTATGGAAGAGATGAATGCCTTTCATGTGATGAAACTCCATCTTTATCGTCTTGAGAGGGCGACTATCTTTCAATGTCTTATGAGCCTTCATGGAATGTCGTATGGACCATCTTTCTAATGTCTGGACAGTGTGCTTCTAATAAATTAAATTTACAAAGCTTGAGTGGTGTAGCATGCATTTTTGTTGCTTAGTTTTGGTTTCATGCTACAAAAGTGAGATTCATATATGTTTGTAGTGTCGAATGCCAACTGCTTAGGCTGGCCTTTTGCTCAATGAGCGATGCGGGACTCTTATTTCATTGATAAAGATTGATTTGGGCCGTGTTGTTTGGTTAGGGGGCTGGCAGGTTGGGCTTTATTCTGGGCCGAAGAGTATTTTTGCTTGCAGAGGCTTGGTTGTTCTTGATTTTTTATCTCAATCCCTCGTGGTTGGATTCGACAGTGTGTATGATTTTGATTTTGCCGCTTGGTGTGGCCCTTTTTTGCTTTACTTTGTCGCTTGTAATGTTCCTTTGCCGAGTGAAAAAACCACGTGAAGCATGATAGAGATTGGAGGAATCTTGACCATTTGACAACTTGTAATGTATTTTTGTTTTTTTGCTTGGAGAAATGGCCTCCTTTTGGACCTGATGGTGGCAGTTAGGCTTTCTTCTCAGCACGTGGAGTTGCCTCTATCTTTAATGGCATTCGTGTGTCACCTTCACGCTTTGCATGCATGAAGGGCCACATTATGAAGGTACATGGGCTTTTCATTCGACAAGGTATGAGTTGTATCAACAGAGCCCTTGACTTGTCAGGTCGAATGAAGCATTTCCTCCTTATGTTTGTCAAGTCTTGCGTGTGGGCCGAGTTACTTGGCAGTTGTTGGCTCGGTATTTTACAGTGAATACAATCTTATTATTCGATGAAGAGAATGATGGCGGACCAAGCGATGGTAAGGAAGCTTTCTGCCTGTGAAACAATTGGCTCTGCAACCACCATTCATACTGATAAAACTGACACACAAATTAAAAATGAAATGAAAGTGACAAAGTTTTGGCTTAGCCAAGAACTTGAAAAAGAGTATGATGCTTCTTCAGTTTCTCCAAAAGTTGTCGAATTGATCCAGCAAGGAGTTGCATTGAATACGACTGGTAGTGTTTACAGATCAGGATCTGATTTTGAGTTTTCAGGAAGTCCCTCTAAAAAAGCAATCATGTCATGGCTTGTCCTTGAAATGAACATGGATATGGAGGAAGTAAAACAGAGTTGTATCATTCTTCAAGTGGAAGCTTTCAAAAAAAAAGAAACGAAGTGGAGTTATAATGAAAAAGAAGATAGACAACACAAACTACATGCACTGGAAAAGAGCTGCAGAGATGATTCTAGCAATGTGTTCAAGTTATTATGATGCATTTGGAATTCACCAAATTATTCAAGGTATGGCAGTTAGCAGCCTTCGATGCACAAATTTTTATTTTTGATGAGCCACAGACGCTTGGTAGCTTGGATGGATGACACGTTTGTAATGGTATGTTATGAGCAATTTTGCTTTATACATGGTCTAGGCTTTTGGGCTTTATGCACATGGGGGGTTGGTCTTTGGATTTCTTTGCAGCCACGAGAAGTCCTTCATTGGAAGCATCATGTGATTATCTTGGCGGCCTTATAGTTGACCCCACTTTATCTCAACACTTTGTTGCTTATGAGGTTCCTTTTGTAGAGTGAAATTTTCCTTCAGCACCCAAATGTAGCTTTGATGGAAGGAATCTAGAGTATTGGGCACTTTTAGCTTTGGACTGCTTGCAATTCTTATTGGAGCCTACGATTTTTTTTATACTCAATTTGTTTGTTTGTTTGTTTTGAGATAAAGGGTAGCTCGATTCCCTCTCTCACATGGGTTGTTAAGAAAAAGTTTCACTCTTCTCAACACACTTGTTTTCTTTCAACGTGGGTAGTTGGCAAATGGTCTCTCTCCTCACATATTATCTTGTTCTTTGTAGTAGTTTCACGTGGGTTATGTGAAAAACTTTGGCATTTGGCTTTTTAGGCGTGAATGGGGTGGCTTTTGATTGATGTAGTATGGGTTTGTCGTGTGGTAGTATGGGTCATGTGATCATGTGCTTCTTATCTTTGCTTCTTATTTGGTTTCGACATTTTGCGTGTGTGAGCTGGGCTGTATGGGAGTTTCGACCTCTTGCTTGACACTTGTTGTTGTGCCATCCTCATGGCTCTTGTTCTCTCATGCTAGTGTGCTACGACGTTTTTTCCACTCTTCAATACCTTAAGAAGGTCTACGAGAGTATGGTCGACTGGAGAAGATGACAAATTTTTATATAGTCTGAAGGAGATGACAAGCCTTTCATGTCGTATGAAGAAGATTGGGACTCATCCCTGTCGCGTGACGATTATGGCCATTCTTGGAAAGAGTGCTCGAATTTTCCTTATTGATAGTTTGATTGCATGTAGACTGGAGATAGTTAGTCCAACATTTCCTTTCACATGGACGATGTGACTTGCCATGATAGGTCGGCTGGAGAAATGTGATGGCTTCTTTGGTGATTAAATGGATAGTCGTCTGATGGTGGATTTTCACTTTCCATATTCTTGAATGCTTCTAAGAAATTGGGTTGATAAGATAGTTGAAAAGAGTTGTAGCCTCACGCCTTTGAGTGGCCGAAGAATGAATTATGTTCCAGATACTATTGGAGATTAGTACTGGAGTTTTACATGGATCAGTTTTCATCTTTTATTGATCATGAGTGAATCGTAGAGTGACTAATTGTGCCACCACCGGGTCTGGTGTCTGTTTGTGAGGATTGTAGACTGAGTGGTCTTTGCTTGCTATGAATCGCTAAGGCCCCACGGTGGGCGCCAAATTGTGGATGCTGGAATTCGGCCGAGGTCCACAATCAGAATTTGTAGGTTGGGGGCATTAGCGATCCTGCAAGACAAAGGTAGAGTGAGCGGGAGCAGACTACCCACCGGTGTGGTGGGTGCCGGGGGCACTCCGACGCCCAAGTCAGTAGTATGAAATGAGCAGTAAATATATAAATGTGAAAGTAAGGTTGGATGTTACCTTGAACTATTTGGGTGACCGTGAGGGTGGTGGTAAGTATATAAGGGGATGAAGAGCTCTGAGAGAGCTAGTGTCAGAGAGTAGAGGCTTGTAAGAAAGAAGTGAAGCCTGAATTGTAGAACTCTCTCCCTATTTCTCGAATTTCGTTCCTATTTATAGATGAAAATTATCATCATTGGCAGCTGGTGTAAGTCCCACCACGTGCCTTATGCATTTGATAGAAAGTCTGAGCAGGTGGGAATAATTTTTGTGTCGGGCAAAGTAGGAGAAGAGTAGTTGATATAATTAGGGAGTTTTTGTCCTTAAGCTTCTGGATTTGTTTTTGTAAATGATTTAATGTTTAATGGGTTGGGTTATTGATTTGGGCCTCGCCTGGTATTGGGTTCAAAATGAAAGGACGATTTTGCCCTTGGCCCAATTTGGCCCATACAATAACTTACACAAATCATGCTAAAATTACCCGGTATGTTACATAATCGAACAAGTAAATGACACAAAGATCCACTACTATACTACTACATCCACATAATAGTCCGCATCCAATCACGAGAGCACCAATCTATACCACATTTAGCCAAAATAGACGACCATATCTAAGAAGCAAATGAACACTTGAAGAAGAGATGATCTCTATCCTCCCCCGAATGACCACAAAGCACACACATAGAACAACCTGAAATGATTTGCCATTAACCGATCCTGAGTATAAAGGCCTCATTGAATCGTGAGCCAAAGCATGTCTTGGAATGGCCTTTGGAAACCAAACAATTCGGTACCAACTCACCCGATTACTTCTTACCCTCAACACATCCCAAACACTCATGACCGAAAAAATACCTTTATGATCATCCTCCCACACCAGCACATCCTCATTCGTATCACAAGGAACAAAATCCATAGGCATAGAACAAGCCAATTGGAGGATTGGCTGACCTCGCTGATGGCCAGCACCAACAGTTACCATCAACATAGCGGCCACCCTAGCCATCTTACCTAGTCCTGAATCATAAATGTCTCTCTCTCCCAAGGTATCCATAATTGGTCCCAGAGGGTGCCAATTGTCATACCATAATAAAGCCTTCTCACCATTCCCAATATGAAACCTCATCCTACGACGCACAAAATTACGAAGGCCTAAAATTTTCCGTCAACTCCATGAACAATCACTAGGACATGTAACTTCCCAAAAACTACGCCCCCTCAACAAGTAAGAACGAACCCACGTAGACCAAGAGGATTTCTTACCCTCAATAGATAATCCAATTCATGATGTAATTAATTAACTGGATTTCCATGTTAGGATAAGATTATATATATATATCTAATGACATGTGTAACCTTTAACTGGAACTTGAACTTAATTAATTCTAATTTCATTGACCTAAATATATAGTTAATTGAGTTAGACGGTTATGTCTACTTGATGTTCGGAAGAGTCTAATAGATAAATTTGTGATTTAGGTTAATAATTATTTATAGTTGATTAATTAGATAGAGATGATTGTGATTTAAGTGAACGCTATTGGGAAGTGGTGATCCTAGGGTTTCACTTCTCTTGTTAATTTTGTGCTTTTAATTTTTCTTTTAATTGCTTAGATTTAGTTATGAGAGTGATTTAAGTGAACGCTATTTAGAAATGGTGATCCTAGGGTTTCACTTATCTTGTTAATTTTGTGCTTTTAATTTTGCTTTCAATTGCTTAGATTTAATTTAGTTAGCATAGTTTAGATCTCACTTTCATAATCGTTAGTCTAAATAAGATTATTATTGAAATAATTTAATAATTTACTAGAATCACAATTACTCATGAGATCGATATCTTTCTATACTATATATGCAACACGTGCGCTTGCGTAGAATTTCTCTTTTTTTATAGAAATTTGTTCAATCGCGCTTAAAATCTGAGTGATCCCATCCACAAATATAAATTAAATAACTTTTTGCATCTAAAGATTTTTTTTAAATCGTTAGAAAACCCTACCGCCAAACCACTCATTGATGAAGTTGGTGCTTGGAGTGCCAATCTGAATTATACATTTTATTATTTATTAATAAAATAACTACATTTTTCATTTCATACTTTATAATGGTATTGTCATTATACGTATTAGATTGATGTATAGATATGCTAAGAATGACATCAACCTTAGAATAGTTTTGACATTAGGTGTAAACTATTCTTAAAGTAAATATTCCTAGTCGTTGGTTTTGGAATACGGTCGAATTCCTATAACCTAGAAGACTAGTACATGTCGTATATTGGATTTAGAGTTCCAATGGTTTAACACGATGTACCGTGAGTTTTGGAAACTCGTATAGGCATGTGGGTATTCGTTGGAGTGAATCCTTAATGACTCATAAGTGATTCCTAATTATTGGATGTACACACCACCATCAATAGGAATCTCCTCGAGTCGAGTAGCATATATAATCCTTTGACTATAAGATATCATTGATTTTATGTGAGATCCTCCACACTTAGATGCCATGTATGTCAGAAACCTTTCATGGTCTGTTCGTTGGGTGTTGACCGATGCACTCAGTAATCAAGTGCGAAGCAAGATAAGATCTGTCGGCCCGTATGTGTACCATAAGGGGTTTAGGTATCCATGTGAGTAAAGTCACGATTCTTAAATCTTTGGCCAAAGTCGATCACCTAGGGTGGATCGCATCAGTTATGAAGAATCGTTGACATGTCGACATGAGATGTGCATCTCGGAAACTGGACGGTATATTCTATGTTTCCTAAGCACAACTCGGATAGCCTACGACGGAGGGATTGTTAAACATATGTGATGACCTTGACTTGTATAGTTCAGAAAAGTCGTTCGTGCTCTTCGCGAATTCGGAGGTGGCCGAATTACGTACATATTAGCTAGGCTTATTGTTGGACAAAATGACCTATAGTGTCACTATTTGCACAGATCATTGTGTTGTTGTAGCAAATTAACTATGTGACAAGGAAATTGCACTCTCATCATTTGTGATTAGATCACCATAGATGTATAGATGAAGAGAGGTCCATATGATTAGTTCCTGGATTGAGAATGATATGAGACAGTATCAATCCACAAAGGATTAATCATTAAATATCCCTAGCCGGAGTATTATCGAGACTGGACATCGATAATGCGGAATAGGCTAGTATTGAACTTGTGCGCGTTGTGAGGGCACAACGGCATAGTTCTCATATATATAAGTATTGGATACTTATGCAAGTGCGATAGGAGGTTGTGTTTCACCGATGGTACGGGAAACAGCTTCGCTCTGGATAGACCCCTCGGAATCCCATTGGTATTATGACTATGTGTCTATGGGAGGCCGAAATCAGGTAGGTAGGTGTGTATAGTCTTAACCTGAGACTTACATCGCTAATACTTACGATAATCGATAGACTTTGGTCTTGGTGGTACAGGGCTTTAACCGGTTCTGCGTACACCACTTCTGGGTTTATCAGAGAGTCGTAGTTTATTGGGTGTGATGTCAAGACGGAAGTATCACTTTAGTCATAGTGGAGATGATGTCACGTAGGATACGGTACTAGTGCTCTTGAGTGTTGCGCAACCAATCGAGATATTGTGACCAGGTCATGAATATCCGATTATAGAGACTATGTTACCAGATATCCGATATGTTCTTCGGACGGGGTAGACACTTATCCAGTCCCAGCCCTAGCACGTGACTATCCGATACTGGGCCGATACTCACAATACAATGGTATACTACGCTTGATACAGATCTTAATATTCTTATAAGAATATGTCCGGAGAATTGGGAAGACTTGGTGCTTTGCTAGGAGTCGACCTTGTCTCGTAAATCGGTAGAACATAGTACTTGGTACGTACGTGATTCGGATACTCCGACGACCGTTTATTTACTGCCAACATATCCGGGGATCTCATGGGTCGCTTCCCAAAGATTCACCGATGACGTATGACTCGCACTTTTAATTAATCTGGGATTAATTAGATGAGAGAGAAAATTAATCTAGGATTAATTGCGGAGATATTTTATCTGGGATAAAATATCATTTAAAGAGAGAGAACGATTAATTGGAATTAATCGATTAATTAATATATTTGATATATTAAAGGAAATTGGATTTCGACGCGGAATTGAAATTAGATTTTAATTCGGGCGAGCGGATTAATTTAGAATTAATACGTTAGCGACGTGAATAGTGATTTCGCTAGGCATAATCATTTAATTGCGACGCGATGGAAAATTCGTTAATTTGGAATTAGCGAACCCGAGCCCGTGATTATTTGCGAGCGCATTCGTGTTTCGAATTCGAGTGCGGTACGTCAAATCAAGCGTCAAATCATTAGTCGCATCAAGCGTCAAATCACTTGTCACTTTGAGTGATGTGACTTGACAAGATTGATTGATGTGATTGATGGTGATTGATGGAGGTAGTTGAAGCATTTAAATGCTTGACTTTTTCAAATGAAAAAGTGTATATGGTTTATTAATTTTTGAAAAAAAAAACCTAATACACATGTTTCTTTACTCTCTCTCTCTCCTCACGTTGGAAGAGCAACTCTTCTTCTTCCTCTCATCACTCACGCCATTACTGGTTCTTCAAGTGAGGCAGTGAACTGCCGAAATAAAGAAACAAAATGGAGGGAAACAAGTGCGTTTTGTGGCAAAACAAGAGTGCTAGCACACTCCGAGATCAATGCGAAGGTGATAGGGAAGTTTCCCCATGAGCCGGGAACGTTTTGATGAAGCTTGGAGCTCGTTTTTGATGTTCAAAATGGCGCAAAATAGACCACCAAACTGCTGCAGTGGGCGCACATGAACAGTGGGCAGTGAGCAGAATTCAGTTCATTTTTGTTGCCAAATCGTCTCTCAACCGCTCGATGTAAGTATTCCGCAACTTCGTCGTTGTATTCACTTGTGTTTCATGCTTGAGTTTTGATCTTGGGACCTATAGAAACTCTAACAATGGCATCAAGAGCTTGGGTTAAAAGCATGAAAATGTTAGGGCTAAAATTTGGGCAAATTTGATTTTGAGCATGATTATTGAAATTGGATTGATTAGTATGCTTAAATGTGTTATTATTGAGGATTGATTGGATCAATTTGTTAAAATAATGTTTGGAATATTTTCCCCCAAATTTATCACCTTGGCCGAATTTGTTGATGACTAAATTGTCTTGGGATTTTTGATTTTGACAATTGGATGTGTTGGAAATCATTCGGGATGATGATTTGATGTCGATTGTAGGATCAATTGGATTGAATTCGAATCGGATGTAAAATCCCCAAATTGCCAAGAATGTTATTAGCATGAAATTTGGTAAAATTGATTTGAGCATGCAATTATGAAATTGGATGATTAAGTATGCTTAAATATGTTTTAATTGAAGATTGATTGGATCAATTTGATTAAAAATTGTTTGGAACAAATTTCCCCAAAATGCTTGTGTTGGCCGAATAGGTGTATGCCCTAAATGTCTTGGTATTTTGTTTTTTGATTCATTGGATGACTTGAAAACAATTGGGGATGTTGAATTAATGTTGATTTGGATTCAATTGGATTGGGTTTAAAGTTGGACATTAAAATCCCCTTTGGCCGAGACTTAATGTAGCATGTATATGGGTTTGATTTTAATCAAAATGTGTTGGACATGTGATGATGAAAATGAGCATGATTAATTGTATGAATTGATGTTTTAGAAATGTTAATTTGGGTGATTAATCATGATATACACTTTAGGTAATTAAATGGCAAAATTGGATTTGTGTAATTTAATTAATGAGCTAATTTTGGAAATTGAGCTTAAATTTGTGTAATTGGGCTTATTGGACTTGTTGTACAAAGTTAGGTTTAGGCAAAATTGGTTGGATCCAATTGGGCCCAAAACCGCATCCATAAAGCCCAAATGCGACTATTGGACCTTTAAAGTTTAATTGGGCCTAATGGGCCAAGATTGATTTCTAGGCTTATGGGGTAACTCCCGGATTGGATTTTGGTTATTCGGTTTGACCCGAGTTGACCAAAAGTACACGCCTTAAGAAATTAATTAAAAGCCCATTAGACTTTAATTAAATTAATATTGGATATTAATTGGTCTTTGAGACCCATAACGATTAAATTTGGAATTTAAGTCGTAAAGGTTTATTAATAAAGTGTGATATTTAATTTGGAATTAAATAGTGAATTAGAATTAAATACAAATTGAATTGGATTTAATCATGTAGTTTAATTTAATTCCGGAATTCGTACTTTAAGTACTTATTCGCAAAAACGAGTTTGACTCGAGCAAAATCAAATCGTTGTTTGAACATTGGATGATCACTTAATTATCAGATTAATTAATTTGATTAGATTGATTGATAGCATGCTTATGTGTGAATACATGGTTGTGATGCATGAATAATGTATATCGGATGGATATTAGATGGGTGGGCAATTTTAGAAATTATTGTAATAAATTCGATTTATTAAATTGGACCTGCGAGTCCAGCCTTATCACCTTCATTCTCTTTGTATTCTCTTCTCACCTATTCCCCTCCATGTAAATTAGGTTTCTTTAGAAGTGTAGTGTAACGGGTAGAAGTAGTACAAGTGCTAGCTTGAGTGAGAAAGGGAGAGATTTGATCTAGGATCAATGTAAAGTATCCATCCGCATATCATTATTATTTATTTTCATACTCGCTTTATTATGTATTTAGAATGCATGTTTAAGGGTGTATGATGATGAGACCTTAACAAAGATAATTAAATTGGTAGCCAATTTGCACGCGAAAAACCCTCGTTAAATATCAAGCGTTTATTTTCCTTCCATTGAGTGATTCTTGCTCAAGATCCGAGATTGGCAGGGGTTGTTGGCCAAAGTCAGCCCTTGTCCGTCGAAGATGTGTTTTAGTCACGAGGCTTGTTCCATATCGGTGTCGTGTCCAAGTTGTGGTTTGTTGGCCAAAGTCAAGACCACTTCTTGTCCATTGACATTGATTACGAAGCTTCCATGTCAATGGGTCCGCGCTTGACTGGGATCACTAGGTTTGTTGTGCCAAAGCCAAGGCCTAGTTGATTCAGAGGAAAAAAGGGTTAGGGTATACATTCGATGTATAGGCATATATAAGATATATGTTTGGGACTTGGATGTCCACCTACTGGATCTAGGAGTTGGATGAGATCCAATTGATCTTAGAGATCTACCTAGTTAATTATCATACAATTTGTTGGCCAAAGTCAAGATTGTGTGATATTTAACGGGATTCTAGCCCACTAGGAAACACGGTTTCCCGAGTACTCGACAGAGGGTTAGAGGCTCGACGAAAAATAGTGGGAGGCAAGAATTGAATTTGCAATATTCGTTCAATTACTCGCCATACGCGCTCATTCAAATTATTTTCGTAATTAAATGTTAGTTGGACTAATATTTAAATTGTTGTTTTAATAAACAGTTGGACTGTATTATACTTGTATTATATAATTGGATTATATTAATCAATATATTTGAATTAATTAATTTCAGTTTACAGTTGATTTATAATTGGATTATAGTAATCAATGTAATTGAGGTTAATTAATTTGGATTATATTGATTATATAGTTGGACTATTATAATCATTATAATATATATAGTACCACTAATGGTTGATTAAATAGTTGGACTATTGTAATCAAGATAAAATTGAAAAGTTGAATATTTTAAATGATTTAATTTTCAAATTGGGAATAAATAATAGGTTACTTTATTTGATAAAATAACTTATTATACCTTACGCCAAAAATTAAGCAAAATAAGTAGAGCATAAAATCTTTGGAAGATTTATGTGATGATGACTTTAATGCTTAATTTAATATACTTGTCATAAATCTAATTTTAGATTTAAGAAGTATTAAAATTGCAATTTATAATTCTTGGAGAATTAATTGACTATTCTAGAGGAGATAAAGTCAAAGTTTGCAATTGGGCATGTAGCACGAGGTGCACATCGTTTCGATATTCTAAAAACCCAAGACTTGGCCTAAGGTTCCTAAAATATTGAAAAGGATAATTGACATATACCAAAGTGACTACCATTTGGATATGGCAGACACGAAGGAATTAAAGAAAGGGCAAGGCTCTGACTTTAAAAATGTTTGTCAAAGTTATGTTCACAACTAGTATTGAAATTAGATTTTAAATACTTAGTGTGGTACATAAAATATATGTATTGATGTTCAGAATCTGCTTTGAGCAGGATACTGACTTCAAGCTGAGATTTCTCTGCGAATCGGAAACGGGACGAAAGTCGCTGTTTCGACCGTAGATACCTTAGTTTAGGAACTACCCTTTGGGTATGTACTTAAATTAGGAATTTATTATGTAACTAGTTTGACTAGAGACATTATCTCTATATCAGTGTTTTATCCGTGCGGATAAAACCTTTATGTTCTAGAACACTAAGTGTTTCATTATATAAAGATGATACTGAGATAAATACATTAGATGTAAATAACAGAATTTATATTTTGAATATAATTAAAATCTCAAACATATAAAATGACAAATAAATAGCTCAAATTGATTTGATCAATAGAGACTTATTTGTGGCATTGTTGTCTGGGACACAATGAACAAGACTCGTATATCCACACTTTTGAAGAGTGGGTACCAGGACTGATTTGACTATTCAAATAAGGTCTGCGAATCTAGTTTATTAGGTAAAATACCTAAAATACTATTTACTTGGTAATAGTGTGAAAGCCACCGATCTGTTAGCACTATTCATTGTGAAGATAGTGGGCCCATATCTAGCTAGGCTAGATGTGAACATGAATATTTCGTGACCTTAACGGATGTGGCATCACGTTGTGGTTATGTGTTTCTTTTGAAGAACACAGATCGGAAACTATTGAAGTTTCGACACGAAGTAAATAAACAGATCGGCTATAGTATTATTCCGCCACGGTAAGACCGTAATGGAAAATACTTAAGCAGAAAGTTTCATACGTACATGAAAGAGTACGGTATTCTTTCAGATGAGGACTCCTCCCGAGACACGTCAGTTAGACGGTGTGTCCGAACTAAAACCGAATTTTGTTGGACATGATAAGGTTTATCACGAGTCGCTCTGAGCTACTGTTTCCTTCAAACAGAATATGTATTAACAGTGCAAAACTTATTTAGAATAAGGTTCCATACAAATCTGTTTGACAGATATCATATAGGATATGAACAGGAAAGAAACGGGGTTTCTCATTCCTGATAATTTTGGTATGTCAGGCATAACGTTTGGATGATACCAAACTAAAAGACCCAAATTGGATAAGTGCCAATATAAGTTATCCTAAGGGAAACCTTAAGTATAGTACTTGTAAATCTCACATGAGAATAATATGATTGTTGCTCACCATGCGGTTTTCCTGAGAGGAATACTGATATGCAGTGGTCAGTGGGAGGATAGTGATACTCGATGAAAATCGGAGTAATACTATTCAAGGCACGAAGTCCTTATTGGAACACAAACAATTCATCAATGATGAATCTGTACCATTAATCTTCGAATACACAAGAACATGGTAGATCAGATAGAGTCAGAAAACAACCTAGGGTATGGGTTTCTGATCTAACCTCATAAAGATGTCAATCTTATGAGGGTATACCATCCGACTACGTACGAAGAAGTGATACGAGGTATCGACTCCCTATTTTGGCAAAGTGCCATGAGTCCAAAATGGATTCCATGTATAACAACTATTTTGGATACTAGTTGTTGTACCACAAGGCATTGTGCCTATGGTGGCATTAAACGTCTTCAAGGAAGACATACATGGAAGGCAACATACCAACGTACAAAGCTGGGCTTTTGATGGAAAGGTATCGTTGTCAACATTGTGTTAAACGGTTCAACCTTTGACCTGTTGCCATGGTAAATCCATTTTGAAGATGCTTGTTGATAACTACATATTTCATTTATGAAATGTGTCAGTTACAGATCAAAATCACTTTCCTGAAAAGGAAACCTTTTGGAGGATGATTAGAACATCCTGACGATTTTGTATAACCAACAAACAAGGTTTGCGGGTTATTCGATCCATGTTTGGATTGAAGCAAGCATAAGGTTCTTGGAACTGTCGTTTTGAAATAATCATAATGGTTTATGATTTGACTCAAAACGAAATAATTCTTGTGTATATAAGGAGGTTAGTGGGAGAGCGAACTGACAGTGAAATTCCCATAAAGCTATTGTTGAAAGCTTGGCTTTCAATAGAAATTCTCCGTAGAATTCTGGGTAGTAACAACCTTTATTCAAGGAATAAAGATCTACTGGGATAGATTTGGAGTTGTTAACACTCTCTGGGAAATTGTACATTTAAAATGTACTTGATAGGGTGTCTCATACGCTTCGAGCATATGGAGTCACGATCAGGTCAATCCAAGTGATAGTCACTGGATTGAACATTAAGAACATCTGTTAGTATCTGAGAGAACTAAAGATGTTGTCTTAAACTATGGAGAAGGACAACTTGAAGTGACTGGGATCACCGCTGCAAGTTTCCAAACAATTAAATACTGTGGTACTATAAAGTTTGAATAACAGAACACTGAGCTAGAAATCTTCCTAGCACGATAACTGTTGCCGAATAAACAACAAATGCGGATTATTGCTGTAGCTGAGGCAGTAATAGAAGCCATTTGGATCGATAATAAATCTAATTAGATTAGATATAGTTCTGTTAGCAGCTGAGCTAGGCGTCAGCACAGGCTAAGGAATTAAAGGTCTCATCGACGATCCAGATATATACTTCGATATTCATCTGATTCGTTCGGATCATACATCATGGCGATGTGATGATCGTGTAAATCGCGTCAGACGATAATCATGCAAATCCGCTGACGAAAACCTTTCCTCAGCAATTTGAGCAAACCGTACATAGTTCGGGTGTAGGACACTTGAGTGACTCGCTATGTTCCAAGTGGGATATTGTTGGACAAAATGACCCATAGCGTCACTATTTGCACAGATCATTGTGTTGTTGTAGCAAATTAACTATGTGACAAGGAAATTGCACTCTCATCATTTGTGATTAGATCACCATAGATGTATAAATGAAGAGAGGTCCATATGATTAGTTCTTGGATTGAGAATGATATGAGACAGTATCAATCCACAAAGGATTAATCATTAAATATCCCTAGCCGGAGTATTATCGAGACTGGACATCGATAATGCGGAATAGGCTAGTATTGCACTTGTGCACGTTGTGAGGGCACAACGGCATAGTTCTCATATATATAAGTATTGGATACTTATGCAAGTGCGATAGGAGGTTGTGTTTCACCGATGGTACGGGAAACAGCTTCGCTCTGGATAGACCCCTCGGAATCCCATTGGTATTATGACTATGTGTCTATGGGAGGCCGAAATCAAGGTAGGTGTGTATAGTCTTAACCTGAGACTTACATCGCTAATACTTACGATAATCGATAGACTTTGGTCTTGGTGGTACAGGGCTTTAACCGTTCTGCGTACACCACTTCTGGGTTTATCAGAGAGTCGTAGTGTATTGGGTGTGATGTCAAGACGGAAGTATCACTTTAGTCATAGTGGAGATGATGTCACGCAGGATACGGTACTAGTGCTCTTGAGTGTTGCGCAACCAATCGAGATATTGTGACCAGGTCATGAATATCCGATTATAGAGACTATGTTACCAGATATCCGATATGTGCTTCGGACGGGGTAGACACTTATCCAGCCCCAGCCCTAGCACGTGACTATCCGATACTGGGCCGATACGCACAATACAATGGTATACTACGCTTGATGCAGATCTTAATATTCTTATAAGAATATGTCCGGAGAATTGGGAAGACTTGGTGCTTTGCTAGGAGTCGACCTTGTCTTGTAAATCGGTAGAACGTAGTACTTGGTACGTACGTGATTCGGATACTCCGACGACCGTATTTACTGCCAACATATCCGGGGATCTCATGGGTCGCTTCCCAAAGATTCACTGATGACGTATGACTCACACTTTTAATTAATCTGGGATTAATTAGATGAGAGAGAAAATTAATCTGGGATTAATTGCGGAGATATTTTATCTGGGATAAAATATCATTTAAAGAGAGAGAACGATTAATTTGGAATTAATCGATTAATTAATATATTTGATATATTAAAGGAAATTGGATTTCGACGCGGAATTGAAATTAGATTTTAATTTGGGCGAGCGGATTAATTTAGAATTAATTCGTTAGCGACGTGAATAGTGATTTCGCTAGGCGTAATCATTTAATTGCGACGCGACGGAAAATTCGTTAATTGGAATTAGCGAAACCGAGCCGAGATTATTTGCGAGCGCATTCGTATTTCGAATTCGAGTGCGGCACGTCAAATCAAGCGTCAAATCATTAGTCGCATCAAGCGTCAAATCACTTGTCACTTTGAGTGATGTGACTTGACAAGATTGATTGATGTGATTGATGGTGATTGATGGAGGTAGTTGAAGCATTTAAATGCTTGACTTTTTCAAATGAAAAAGTGTATATGGTTTATTAATTTTTGAAATAAAAAAACCTAATACACATTTTTCTTTAGTCTCTCTCTCTCTCCTCACGTTGGAAGCAACTCTTCTTCTTCCTCTCATCACTCACGCCATTTCTGGTTCTTCAAGTGAGGCAGTGAACTGCCGAAATAAAGAAACAAAATGGAGGGAAGCAAGTGCGTTTTGTGGCAAAACAAGAGTGCTAGCACACTCCGAGATCAATGCGAAGGTGATAGGGAAGTTTCCCCCATGAGCCGGGAACGTTTTGATGAAGCTTGGAGCTCGTTTTTGATGTTCAAAATGGCGCAAAACAGACCACCAAACTGCTGCAGTGGGCGCACATGAGCAGTGGGCAGTGAGCAGAATTTCAGTTCGTTTTTATTGCCAAATCGTCTCTCAACCGCTCGATGTAAGTATTCCGCAACTTCGTCGTTGTATTCACTTGTGTTTCATGCTTGAGTTTTGATCTTGGGACCTATAGAAACTCTAACACTTATATGACGAACGTGTCTGAACTTAGAGAGTCTCAATATGAAGTGTACTCGTTGAGCACTTGGGTAGCCGATTAAATTTGTTAAAAGATAATATTCGATATTATAATTATGAACTAAAATAATCAAGTGTTATTGGATAACATTGATTATTTACTTTGACCTAATTGGATTAATTGGATTAATTCAATAATTACTCAAGGGCTTAATTATAAAATCATAATTATCTCTACCATTTGAGGATATTATGGTAATTGTAAGTATGTAATAATATGTGGTTTTGGCTTGATTTAATTGGATTAAATCAAAGTGGCAAACATTTAACTAATCAATTTCCTAATCTTTTGCTTGATTTAATTGGATTAAATCAAAGTGGGAGACAATGGAGATTAGTCACACCTAATTATACATATTTGGACAAATTAGATTAAGCCCACTTAAAAGTTGATTACAACTTTTATTAATTAAAAATTGCCGAAGTTTTGCTATAAATAGCAAGCTTTAGGAATGTTTTAATTACAAGTTCAAATACAAGCATAAGCAAATTTTTGAGAGATTAGCCTAAGTTAGAGAGGTGTTTAGAGAAGTTTGTGAGGTCTCTATAACATTTCATCTAGGAGAAATCAAGATTGGATCTTGAAGTGAAGCTTGGTTGCATTGGAAACAAGATTGGATCTTGAATTTAAGCTTGCACACCTTGAAGGTTCTCCAACAATTTCAATAAAGAGAAGTAGATTGGATCTTGCATCAAGCTTACTAGGTAATGTTTGATCTTCTCCTAAGCTTTATTTGTGTATTAGATGCATGATCACATAGCTTAATATTGAATAAGGCTAATCAATTGTGTTAGGATACTTTAGAAGTATAAACACAACATGCTTGTAATTAGGTCAAAGATGTTCATGTTGGACATGGAACAATTAATAAGAGTTTGGAACTCTAAATTAAAGCTTAGAGCTATGGCTACCATTCTAGATTCACTTGACCACCTTTAGGTGGACTAGAATTATTCATAAGACATTTCTAATTGGGATTCTAAAATGGTTTGTGTATTGGATTCAAAATTTACGCAAATGCGTATTTAGAATAAATTTATGTTTTTGGAAAAATATTTGATATTTTGAAAAACTTGATTTTTATTCTATAACATGTGTTAACGTTGGTTTTGAAATTAAAAATTAATTTTGGGTGTTTTTGAAGTGTTTAAGGAAGACCGGAAGCTATTAGGGTAATAGACCCTAATAGCATCAGCTCTCTGGAAATTTTCCAGAGAGCTATGCTTATGAAAAGCAATTGAAATATATATATATATATATATAACAGCAGGCGCACAGTGCGCGCGGCACTGTAGCGCACAGTGCGCGCGTCGTATGTGTTTCGTGCTGTAATTTTGTTTTTATTCGTTCGGGAGTTTCCAGACTCCGATTCAGTCCCGGTTTTTTCCTATACACTCATAATGGAACATAGTATTTCATTAAATGATTTAAAATTATACCTATACTTGATATCCAAGTCATACCAGAGTAACACACCAGCAATCTTGAAGTCGGGTATATTTTTAACGGATCAAGCCGATTCAAGCCCGACACTAAATATTCGGCCAAGACAAGACTTATTGGACTTTATGACACATCATTATGCCTTTATACATGGAAGCCACGAATTTGGAGGACTTTTGGTGTAAGGAAACAACTTTAGACAAATTTGGAAAAGTTTTCCACATTTGTTGACTTTTATGACTTTGTGTTTGTTATTAAATGTCTATTAAGGGCATGGCCATTTAATAACCATTACTTAGCAACTTAGGGTGCTTTGGTCATTTTTCACCCATTAGGGTTTCTTTCATTGTACTATTTAAACTCATTTCATCTTAATGAGAAGCTAATCACCAAATTTCGAATTTTATCTTCATTTTGAAGTCTTGGCTATTGCCTAAATTGCTTAAGGGAGAGATTCCCCTTATCTCATGGAATCGACTTATCTAAGGCGTGGCAACCTTAGTGGCGTCTCCGTGCTTGCAGAAAACTTCAAGGAATCATCTTAAGGGTTCTCAAAGACAAGTTCTTTGTAGGTCTTCTTTGTGGCATTGGAAGGGTTTTGTTCCTACAAAATTAAAATTCGCGGTTCCTGGGATTCCGTCCGTTGCGAGGGGTTTGCTTGGCCTAATCCTCCAAGTGAGTTCCGCGTTATTGGGTTTGCTTGGCCTAATCCTCCAAGTGAGTTCTGCGTCATTTGGTATAAGAGCTTAGGGTTCCAAGGTCTGATTTTTCTATCTTTACTTTGTGTTTTTTTGATTTAGTCTTTATTGTGTTTGTTGGTCATCAAGATACTTGTTCATCTTGATTCTTAGTTTTTTTGTTGATCTTGTTGTTTCTTGTTTATTTGTGATCAAAATAGCATGAATAACATTCTGCCTTTGAGTGTTTTTGATTGATCATGAGTATTTCTTCATGTTCTAGTTTCGGTCTTTGAGTAAAAATTAGAGCTTTATTTTCTTTACTTAAATCAAGTGTTTATTTGTTAATTGTATGTTACTAGGACGTGTTCAACATTGCTATTAAGTTATTTGTGTTAAAAAAAGAAAAGAAAAAGGAATCAAGTGAGATTTGAAAAAAAAAAAGAATCAGGTCAGATTTGACTATGTGAGATTTATTGACATATCTTGTCTTTCTATTGTTGAATACGTGCAATTAGTGTTGTTTCCATGTGTATTATTAATATCAACTTTGCAAAAAAATTAGAATTGACATCATTTATCTTGGCATTTGCGTGAACTTGCTTATTTGCATTCCTGTGATCTTAGTGCAATCTTGTGAGTTTGAATGAAAAGAAAGAGTGTTTGAGTGCATTGGTGATGAAAGTGAGTGAATGAATGATAAAAAAAATTGAAATGCATGAAGTTGATAATTGTCGTGAGTTATACAAAGTGTACCTTTGCTGATTTGTGTTGTTAATGTTGAAGAATCAAGTGAAGTGAGGTTGAGTGCACCAAATTTGCACTAATTTCGTGTATATCCTGTTGGTTTCTATAATATGTCCCAAACAAAGATTAAGCATGTGAAATACTATAAAGAATATATATATAAACATGAAGTATGGCGGAATCATACTTACAATATCTTGTGATGAAGAAGATGATCAAATGGTAGAAGCTCCAAGTTGTGGAAGATTCGGCCAAGAGGAAGAAGAAGACTTGAAGCTCCAAGCTTTTGTATTCCAAGCTCTTTGATGGTTTCCCTATCACCTCTTTTGATCCCTTGCTTGTGCTAGCAAAAATGGAGAAATAGAAGATCAAATCTTCCTTGCCCTTGTCAATGGAGTTCTCGGCAATTTTGAGAGAGAAGAGAGATTTTGTGTAAAGTCTTAATTGATTTTGTTTTACCAAAAATCAATTTATATTTATGTTATAATTTATTAAATTAATAATAAATCTATGACATAAACCATGCAATGGCTTAGAGTGTCAAACACTCAAACTCCATGCAAAACCTTTGAGTGTAATGCACACTATCACCATGCAATGCCTTAGAGTGTATTGTACACTATTAACATGCAATGCCTTATTAATAAAATAATGCATATAATGACAAGTGTCATGTGGGCCCCACACGTTTCCAAATGAAAGTGGGCCCACGTCCACTCACGCGCTCGGGTTCGATATTTCCGAAATACCGAACTTACGTCGCGACGTTAATTCAATCGAATTTAAATAAATAACCACGCCTAGCGAAATTATTATTTACGTCGCTAACGAATTATTTCTAAATTAATTCGTATGCCCGAATTAAAATCTAATTTTAATTTCGCGTCGAAATCGAATTTCAATTATTATATCGAATATAATAATCTTACTGATTAATTCCAAATTAATCGTTCTCTCTCTCTCTAAATAAGGCACTTTATCCAAGATAAAGTTTCTCCGTAATTAATCCAAGATTAATTAAATTCGAATCAAATATCATAGGTGAATCTTCGGGAAGCGACCCAAGAGACCTCTGGATATTTTGGCAGTAAATACGGTCGTCGGATAATCCGAACACGTACGTACCTCGTACTACGTCTTTACCGATTCACAAGACAAGGTTGGCTTCTAGCAAAGCGCCATGCCTACCCAATTCTCCAGAAATATTCTTATAGGAATATAAGATCTATATCAAGCGTAGTATACCGTAGTATTGCGTACATCGATCCAGTATCAGATGATCACATGCTAGGCCTAGGGCTGGAGATGTGTCTGCCCCGTACGAAACATATATCGGACATCAAGCAACTAGTCTCTTTAAATCGGACAATCTTGACCTGGTCATATTGTCCCGACGGTTGCAACCTTTTATAGAGTACTAGTTCTGTGCCCTGCCTGATCATCACCTCCATATGTCTGAAGCGATACTTCCATCTTGACATCACATCCAGTACACTACGCTTCTCGATAAACCCAGAAGAGGTGTACACAGAACCGGTTAAGGTCCCCAACCACAAAACCAAAGTTTACCGATTGTCGCAAGTACTAGCGATGTAAGTCTCAGGTTAAGACCATATACACCTACCCTGATGCGGCCTCCCATAGACACATAGACATACTACCAATGGGATTCCGCGGGGTCTATCCAGAGCGAAGCTGTTTTCCGTACCATCGGTAAAACACAACCTCCTATCGCACTTGCATAAGTATCCAATACTTAAATATATGAGAACTATGCCGTTGTGCCCTCACAACGTGCACAAGCGCAATACTAGCCTATTCCGCATTATCGATGTCCAGTCTCGATAATACTACGGCTAGGGATATTTAATGATTAAACCTTTATGGATTGATACTGTCTCATATCATCTCAATCCAGTACTAATCATATGGACTTTCGCCATTTATATATCAAAGTAAATAAAATTACAAAACGGCAAAAGGCAATTTCATTATCACATAGTTAATTTTGTACAATAATACAATATCATTTACAAACAGTGACGCTATGGGACATAATGTCTAACATATCCAAGCAAGTTTTACTTGCTACCTCTTGAAATATTGATATTTGCATTGTATTTCATTTTTTTTGTATACACTTGTGAGTGTGAGAGGTAAAAGAAAGGAGTGAAAAGAGTAAAAAAAAAAAAAAGAGTAAATGAGACAAAACAGTAGAGAGTGGTTACAAGATTGGCTAAGTGTCATATTGGGTGCTTGCTTGTTTGTTTGTGCATTTCGCTAACTCATTTTTTTTTCTTGTTCCGTGCTCTTTAGCTTAAGTTTCTTTGATTGAGTCTTCGTGATTACTATTCTTATTCACATTATTCCACCTACCCTATATACATTATTGGTTCTTGTTGTTTATGCTAGCTCTAAAATCTTACGCCAACTCCAAGAGCAATCTGTAGGACAAGGCACCTCCCAAGAACTTCTCCCCCTCAACAAATAAGACTGAACCCAATTCGACCAAGAAGAAACCTGGCCAGAACAAAGAAACCAAATGTGCTTAACAATAGCCGCTCTATTCCAAGTATCCAATCTCTTAATCCCCAGCCCCCTCCTTTAGAGGTAAACAAACTCTACTCGAAGCCACTCTCGCCCCAAAAGAGGTGAGCGCACTACCCTTCCAAAGGAAAGAACGGAGAATCGTCTACACCTTCCTAATAACAGAGTTATGAAGAATAAATAAAAAAGACCAATAAACTTGGATGAATAACAAAACAGACTGAATGAGCTAAAATCGCCCCGCATAAAAGAGAAACTTACTACTCCAACTCTTAGCACGCATAACAATACGATCCATAGGAGAAGCACAATGTGAGGCGCAGAGTTTAGTAGAAATCAAAGGGAATCCCAGATACCGCACTGGAAAAATCCATTCTTGAAACCCCAAAACATGACGCAGCTGGCCCTGATGGGTAGAAGAGATATCAGAGGAGAAGAAATGACTTTTAGTTGGATTCCAGATAAACCACTGAATTGCCTGAGACAATCCTTGATCAAGGAAACCTTGGAGGCATCCGCTTTACAAAAAATCATAAGGTCATCCGCAAAGCAAAGATGAGTGAGACGGTCCTTAGAACACCGCCAGTGGAACTTGAAACCCTGATTAAGAGCCATTTTATGAAGTAAACCTGGCAGAGCTTCCATAGTTAAAACAAAGAGATAAGGAGACATAAGATCACCTTGTCGCAACCCGCGACCCTCAGAGAAAAAACCATGCAACTTTCCATTAATAGATACAGAAAACCTAGTAGAAGTCATACACTCCTGAATCCAACCCCTCATCCTCTATGGAATACCAACAGTCTGCAAAACCTCAACCAAAAAGTCCCAACGAACAGTGTCATAAGCTTTCATAAAGTCAATCTTAAGAGCACATCTCGGGGAACCACCAGTCCGATGATAATTCCGACCAATTCCTAACGTAAAAGAATATTATCGCTGATACGCCTACCCACAACAAAAGCAGATTGATTATGACTGATCACAGATGGAAGGATAACCTTGATTTTATTCGCAATAAGCTTAACAATACACTTGTAAATAGTGTTGCAACAAGAAATAGGCCGATAATCCTTAACTTGGGAAGGGTTGGGAATTATAGGAATCAGAGCAATAGAAGTAGCATTAACCTGCCTTAAGAGACGCCCAGAGGAAAAGAAAGAGTGATTAGCACAAAAGACATCATCCCCTACAACACTCCAAGACTTCTTAAAGAAACCCGAATTAAACCCATCTGGGCCTGGAGCTTTATTGTCCTTCAGCGCGAACAAGACATCCTTAATTTCCTCATCCGAAACCTCCCGGGTAAGAGACTCACTCTGCTCAGCAGTCACATGCCTAGTAATAGCAGATCGAAGGGCAACCCTATCAATATCCTGCTGACAGTGTTGGGGACCCAAAACGGTCTCAAAAAAAGAAACAATCTCATCTCTAACCAAAACATCATCCTCCACACGGGTCCCATCCTCCTTAGTGATACAAGTAATCTTGCTACGACCGTGAAAACTCTTCATAGCAGTAAAGACGAATTTAGTATTATGATCCCCAAGGTTTAGCCACTGAACACGAGATTTCTGTCTATTGAAGACTTCCCAGCCCGACTCATGTAACCATACCATAACGAAAGACTAGCTTCTTCAGCTAACAGAGCAGAGTCACTGGGGCACTCATGTAAAGCACACTGCACTCTATCCAGATTGTCACCAAACGAATGAGGAATTATGAGAGGCCAATTCAGACATGGGAATAACTTCGAGGTCTCATGAGGAAACGATTTATACCCAGCCATTACTACCAAGAGTTGTATCAGAAACTACAATATTTGTATCAGGGGACCAAGAGTGTAGAGGATTATTATACTGAGATGGAGGTTTCCATGATCATGGCAAATGTAGTGGAGGATGTAGAGGCTATTATGGCACAGTTTTTAGGGGGCTTGAACAGAGAGATTGCAAACATGGTGGAGTTGCATCATTATGTTGATTTGGAGGATATGCTTCACATGGCTGTCAAGGTAGAAAGGCAACTCAAGAAGAAGTCTACATCCAGATTTGGTACTCAGACTACTTCTACATGGAAGGGGAAATGAGTTCCTAATGATCGACGAGATGGAGGCTTTAACAAGCCAAGGGCTGAACCTGGTGCCAAGGTTAAAGAAGTTGCAGAACCAAGCAAGGCTAGAACGAAACCTGAAGGTACAACACCAAAGACAAAAGACATCAAGTGTTTCAAGTGTTTGGGCATGGGACACTATTCTTCACAGTGCCCTAACATGCGCACCTTAGTGATTGATAAGAAGTGTGGTGAAGTACATTCTACTGACAGTGAGGTTGAGGTTGATGATGATGAGCATGAGATTGAGGATACTAGTGACAAAGAGGGAGCTGCATACCCGCTGGATAATTTGTCTTTAGTTGTCAAGCGTGTTTTGAGTGCACAAATTGTTGAGGATGAGAGTGATCAACATAGGGATAACATATTTCATACCAGATGTCGTGTGAATGGTAAATGGTGTAGTATGATCATTGACGGGGGCAATTGTGCTAATGTCGCAAGTACGGCTTTAGTTGAGAGTTTGGGATTAGATTGCTTGAAGCATCCCAAGCCTTATAAGTTGTAGTGGTTAAATGATTGTGGCGAGATAAATGTGACAAAACATATGTTATTGAGCTTTACCATTAGGCCATACACGGATGATGTCATATGTGATGTGATACTGATGCATGCAGGACATATTCTTTTGGGCAGGCTGTGGCAGTTTGATAGGAAAGTTATTCACGATGGGTTCAAGAATAAATATTCCTTTCAACATAAGGGAAAACCCATTACCTTGTACCCAATCACACCAAAGCAAGTCCATGAGGATCAAGTCAAGTTGCAACTTGAGAGAGATAGAGAGATTGAGAGTGCAAACACAGCCTTGGGGAAAACACGTGAGGGGAGTGTGACCGAACCTAGTATGGAAAATAAGGCAAAGGCCGTGAGTGTTTCCACGGGGAGTGTGAGTGAACTTAAGGGGGAAACAAAAGGGCGAGTGAAAAAGAGCTTTTACATGGGTGAAGGTGAAGCAATGAAAGCTTTTAAGGCTAGCAAGCTTATGCTTTTGTTGGTCTACATGGAACACCGTATTTGTATTGCTAACACTGACCCTTTGCTTTATGTGTCCATTTCATCTCTTTTGCAGGAATTCAGTGATGTGCTGACAGAGGACATTCCTAGTGGGCTTCCACTCATTAGAGGTATTGAGCACCGGATAGATTTCTTACTTGGCGCAGTCATTCCCAACAGACCAGCCTATCGAAGCAATCCGCAGGAGATGAAGGAACTTCAGAAGCAAGTGATGGAGTTGATGGAGAAAGGGTATGTTAGAGAAAGTATGAGTCCATGTGCGGTACCAGTTCTTCTAGTTCCTAAGAAAGATGGGTCATGGTGTATATGCGTTGATTGTCGAGTGATCAACAATATAATGGTAAAGTATCGTCACCCTATTCCTAGACTAGATGACATGTTGGATGAATTGCATGGTTCCAAAGTTTTTAGTAAGATTGATTTAAAGAGTGGATACCATCAAATTCGCATGAGAGAGGGAGATGAGTGGAAAACTGCATTTAAGACCAAGTATGGCTTGTATGAATGGTTAGTTATGTCATTTGGTCTTACAAACTCACCTAGCACATTTATGAGATTGATGAATCATGTTATGCGTGCTTTTATAGGTAAGTTTGTTATAGTTTATTTTGATGACATCTTAGTTTACAGTAAAACATTAGATGAGCATGTTACACATTTGAAGCATGTTCTTAAAGTGTTGAGACAGGAAAAACTGTATGTTAACTTTGGTAAGTGCACTTTTTGAATGGATATGATTATTTTCCTTGATTTTGTTGTAAGTGTAGATGGTATCGAAGTTGATGTAGAGAAGATGAAGGCGATTCAGGATTGGCCTACACCAACGACAGTGACAGAAGTTAGAAGCTTCCATGGATTAAAAAACTTCTACCACAGATTTGTTAAAGACTTCAGTAGTATTGCTGCACCACTGACTGAAGTAGTGAAGAAAATTGTTGGTTTCAAATAGGGAGAAGAGCAGGAGCGTGCATTCCAGGATCTTAAAATGAAGTTATGTAGTGCACCAGTTTTGGCGCTACCCAATTTTGAAAAGACATTTGAGATTGAGTGTGATGCATCCGGAATAGGCAATGGAGCTGTTCTTATGCAAGAAAAGCTACCAATAGCTTACTTTAGTGAGAAGCTGAATGGAGCAGTTTTAAGGTACCCCACATATGACAAAGAGTTGTATGTGCTAGTGACAGCCCTTGAGACTTGGCAGCATTATCTGTGGCCTCGAGAATTTGTGATCCATACTGATTATGAATCATTAAAGCACTTGAAGGGTCAAGGTAAGTTGAACAAACGACACGCAAAATGGTTGGAGTTCATTGAGACATTTCCATACTAATTCGCTACAAACAAGGTAAGGAAAACATTGTCGCTGATGCACTATCGCGAATGTATGCTTTACTTACTTTATTGAGTGCAAAAATGCTTGGGTTTGAATTTATTAAAGAACTTTATGCAAATGATACTGACTTTAGTACCATCTATGATGCATGTGAAAAGTCTACCTTTAATAAATTCTATCAACATGACGGGTTTCATTTAAGGAGAATAGATTATGCATTCCTATTTGTAGTATGCGTGAGTTGTTAGTTAGAGAAGCGCATGAGGGAGGTTTAATGGGGCACTTTGGCATTTCTAAGACCTTAGGGGTATTGAGTGAACATTTTTATTGGCCTAAAATGCGGAGAGATATTGAGCGTTTGTGTGATAAATGCTTGATTTGTAAAAAGGCTAAATCTAAGGTTATGCCTCATGGGTTGTATACACCGTTGCCTGTACCTAGTGAGCCGTGGGTAGATGTATCAATGGACTTTATATTGGGTTTACCTAGGACTAGGCATGGTAGAGATTCCATCTTTGTAGTGGTTGATAGGTTCAGTAAGATGGCACACTTTATAGCATGTCATAAAACTGATGATGCCACTAACATTGCTGACTTATTCTTTAGAGAAGTGGTACGACTCCATGGAATTCCACGGAGTATAGTTTCAGATCGTGATGTTAAATTCCTTAGTCACTTTGGAAAGTTTTATGGGGTAAGTTAGGAACAAAACTTTTGTATTCTACTACTTGTCATCCCCAAACTGATGGACAGACTGAAGTGGTTAATAGGACTTTGACTCAGTTATTGCGTACTATTGTCTCTAAGAACTTGAAAACTTGGGAGGATTGTTTACCTTTTGTTGAATTTGCATATAATCGTAGCATTCATTCTTCCACATCTTATTCACCATTTGAAATTATTTATGGTTTTCAACCACTAACTCCATTAGATTTGTTACCATTGCCTGTTGATGAGCATGCAGGGTTAGATGGAAAAAAGAAAGCTGATTTGGTGAAACACATACATGAGAAAGCAAGAGAGCACATACAACGAAAGAATGAACAATATGCTTCTCATGCCAATAAGGGAAGAAAACGTGTGGTATTTCAACCTGGAGATTTGGTTTGGGTACACATGCGAAAGGAAAGATTTCCTGAACAGTGTAAATCCAAGCTACAACCGAGAGGGGATGGTCCATTTCAAGTCTTGGAATGGATTAATGACAATGCATACAAGCTGGATTTACAAGGTGAGCATAATGTGTCTGTGACATTTAATGTATCTTACTTAACACTTTTTGATGCAGGTACAGATTCGAGGTCGAATCATTTTCAAGAGGGAGGGAATGACATGAATCCAGCAACTCAAGGAACAAATGACATGAATCCAACAACTCAAGGAACATTAGATCCTTTGCAATTGCCAACAGGTCCTATCATACGCCAAAGAGCTAAGAAGATCAGAGACGCAATGGCGGGGCTAGCACAGAATGCCATGGTCAAGTGTGACAGAAAACTCCGGGGCATATTGGCATCATATGAGGGCTTTAATGGAGTGGGTCCAAAGCTATTGCACTTGACCCAAGTCATACCAGAGTAACGCATCTGCAATCTTGAAGCCGAGTATATTTTTAACGGATCAAGCTGATTCAAGCCCGACACTAAATATTCGGCCAAGACAAGACTTATTGGACTTTGTGACACATCATTATGCCTTTATACATGGAAGCCACGAATTTGGAGGACTTTTGGTGCAAGGAAACAACTTTAGACAAATTTGGAAAAGTTTTCCACATTTGTTGACTTTTATGACTTTGTGTTTGTTATTAAATGTCTATTAAGGGCATGGCCATTTAATAGCCATTAGTTAGCAACTTAGGGTGTTTTGGTCATTTTGAACCCATTAGGGTTTCTTTCATTGTACTATTTAAACTCATTTCATCTTAATGAGAAGCTAATCACCAAATTTCGAATTTCATCATCATTTTGAAGTCTTGGCTATTGCCTAAATTGCTTAAGGGAGAGATTCCCCTTATCTCATGCAATCAACTTATCTAAGGCATGGCAACCTTAGTGGCGTCTCCGTGCTAGTAGAACACTTCAAGGAATCATCTTAAGGGTTCTCAAAGACAAGTTCTTTGTGGGTCTTCTTTGTGGCCTTGGAAGGGTTTTGTTCCTACAAAATCAAATTCGCGGTTCTTGGGGTTCCGTTCGTTGCGAGGGGTTTGCTTGGCCTAATCCTCCAAGTGAGTTCCGCGTCAGGAGGTCTACCTAATGAGTTTACAAAGGCCAATATCGTCATTAGTGTGCGGCTGGAGTAAATGTCATGGGATCCACTTCCCGCTATGAAATTTTGATAGTCAAATTTCTATTTTTTCATTAAAGGAGAATACGAAATTACGTAAAGTAGTGGGAGGGCACTAATAGATTTAAAATTCCATAATCAATTAGTGTTATCACTTTTGAAATGAAAAATGTTCTGTTACTACTCAAAAATGTTGTCTTGTAGATGGCTGCCACTAATCCATTGATGAAACTTTTGGATTCCTATAAGTTAAAATGACCGAGAACTATTTAGAATGGGCAATGAACATACACATTGTCTTGGAGTATGAAAAGTTGACTTATGTCACTATCAATCCACTACATGTTGATATCGATCCCGACTCCACTCAAGAAGAGCGAGAAACTTTTGATAGATGGAAGGATGATAACCTAAAGGTGAAATCCTACATCTTGGGATCGATGGTTCCAGATTTGCTAAGACAGTACATTGAAGTACCAGATGCTTGGAGCATCATGCGAACACTCAAAGAGTTGTTCGAGGCAAATCAAGAGATAGAACTTTATCGAAGGTCTAAGGAATTGTTCCGTGCTGAACTCAAGGAGGGAGGAGCTGTCAAAGCTCATGTTTTGAACATGATCGACCAGGTTCAATATCTGGAACGACAGGGCATTGTGTTTGATGAACGGCTGGGCCGTAATTTGATTCTATCTTCATTGCCTGGTTCTTATGCTTTGTATTAAATTTCCATATGCATTCGATGCAAGCCAGATACGAAGAACTTCATAACATGCTACACACGGCGGAGCAAGATTTGAAGAAAGGCAACCCCACACTATATCTCCATGGTGGAGCTGGCTCTTCAAAGACTTCTGGGAAGTCAAAGAAAATCAAGATGGGGAAGAAGAATATATCAAAGAAGAATTCCAAGAAGCGTAAATGCGCAAAACTGAAAGTAGCTCGTGATCAATGTCTACAATGCAAGAAGTCTGAACACTGGAAGAAGGACTGTCCAGAACTAAAAGGAAAATCAGGACCCTCAGGTACCTCTTTGTATTTTTCCAATTATTGACATCTCATTAGCCTTAGATGTAAATAGTGGATGGGTGTTAGACACTAGCAGTCCTACTCATATTTGCAATTCCCTACAGGAAATGAGGGTTAAAAGAAGGCTGCATAAAAGGGTAATCCAGCATAGAGTTGGCAATGGCGAGACATTGGATGTCAAGGCCATAGGAACTGTTGTTCTAGATCTCCCAAATGGATGTAAATTAGATTTGCATGACTGTTATTATGTTCCCTCACTTATCAGACAAATAATATCACTGCTAATATTAGATAAAGAGGGATATAAAATAAACATTAAGGATGAAACCTTATCTTTATATGATAAAGAAAATTTATTGAAATGTGAATGTTCTTTATCAAACGGTCACTATGTTTTGGAAACATGTAGAGATGTATTTAATATAGAGAAAAATACAAGTAGGAAGTCTGAACTAAATAATACTGAATTATGGGATATGAGATTGGGCCACATATGTGTTAGACGTCTATCTAAATTGGTAAAGGATGATTTGATTGAACATCTTACCTTAGATCCTTATTCGATTTGTGAGTTATGTATCTAAGGAAATATGACAAAGGTCCCATTTCAAGGTGTTGGACACCGTGCTTGAGATTTACTGGAACTAATACACAATGATGTGTGTGGTCCATTAAATCATGCCGTTCATGATGGTTCAACATACTTTGTGACTTTCACATATGACAAGTCTAGATATGGATATGTCTATATGATGAAACATAAGTCGGAAACATTTGACAAGTTCAAAATATTCTGAAACGAAGTAGAAAAATAATCCAGTAAATTCATCAAGTGCCTTAGATCAGATCGAGGTGGTGAATACATGAGTGAAGAATTCAGAAATTATTTAAGGGAGAATGGAATTCTCGCCCAATATAGCCCACCAGGAACACCACAACACAATGGAGTGTCTGAGCGTAGAAATCGTACTTTATTGGATATGGTGTGAACGATGATGAGCTATACAGATGTTCCTTATTACCTTTGGGGTTACGCTTTACAAACTGCTGCCTACATACTTAATAGGGTTTCATCGAAAGCTGTTTCTACAAACCCCTATCAGATATGGTTCGGTAGAAATTAGGGGTGAGCAAAACCGGTTTCGGTTCCGGTTCCGCATGGAACCGGAACTTACCCGGAAAAAATCGGTTCCTAACTAAGTGGAACCAAAACTTACCCAATTAAATAGGGTACCCTATTAATCGGTTCCAATTCGGTTCCGGTTCGTTTCTGAATTACCCTATTTATATAATATTTTCTAACTTTAAAAATGGAATTATTTATCACACTTGAAGGTAGAAACATCAGAAATATCAGCAATAAAACAACAGAATCAACAAATGATATTATGATTAGTCCAGTTGAAGTGGACTTCAATGTGGCAAAATGTGATGTATGAGAACTGGCAATGTTGATTTGACAAGAAACCCACTTGGATTCGAAATCCAAGCAAACCTCAAGCAACGGACAGAACCCCAAGAACCGCGAATTGATTTTGTAGAAACAAAACCCTTACAAGGCCACAAAGAAGACCCACAAAGAACTTGCCCTTGAGAACCTTTAAGATGAATCCTTGTAGTGTTTTGCTAGAAATGGAGACGCCACTAAGTTTGCCAAAACTTAGATAAGTCGATTCAAACTTGAAAAGGGGAATCCCTCCCTTATAAGAATTCGGCCATAGCCAAAGCTTTAAGCTTTTGAGTTTTACAAATTTCGTTGATTGTCCAAAATGAAAAAGAAAGAAAGCTTAAATAGTGATACAAAAGAAACCCTAAAGGCATAAAGACAACAATGCCCCTAAATACAAAATTACAAAAATACAAAGTCTTTAAGTCTTCAAATGCCTATGAAGCTTTATTCAAAACTGATTTGGGCCAAGTGAATTGGCTTTGGGCCCTCTCTATTGAAGCCCACATGCGTCTCTATTTGTTTGTTGCAATCGGCCATAAAACTCTGAATTAATCCTGCCATTGCTTCTCTGAGTCTTTTGGTCCTTTGCCTCATAATTGGCCCTTCTGGTACTTGTAATGGGTCTTTTTCTTTGTTATCGGGCTGGATCATGTCATCCCCTCCCTCTTGAAAAGGATTCAACCTCGAATTTATACCTGCATCAAAAGGAGTTAAGTGAGAAACATTAAATGTGCAGACACATTATACTTACCTTGTAAATCCAGCTTGTATGCATTATCATTAATCCGTTCCAAGACTTGAAATGGACCATCCCCTCTCGGTAGTAGTTAAGATTTACGTTGTTCAGGAAATCTCTCCTTGCGCATATGTACCCAAACCCAATCTCCAGGCTAAAATACCACACGTTTTCTTCCCTTATTAGCATGAGAAGCATATTGCTCATTCTTTCGTTGTATTTGCTCTCTTACTTTCTCATGTATATGCTTCACCAAATCGGCTTTCCTTTTTCCATCTAGCCCCGCTCGCTCATCAATAGGCAAAGGTAACAAATCTAATGGAGTTAGTGGCTGAAAACCATAAACAATTTCAAATGGTTAGTAAGATGTAGAAGAATGAATACTACGATTATATGCAAATTCAACAAAAGGTAAACAATCCTCCCAAGTTTGTAAGGTCTTATTGATAATAGTACGCAATAACTGAGTCAAAGTCCTATTAACAACCTCGGTCTGGCCATCAGTTTGGGGGTGGCAAATAATAGAATACAAAAGTTTAGTTCCCAACTTACCCCATAAAACTTTCCAAAAGTGACTAAGGAATTTGACATCACGATCTGAAACTATACTCCGTGGAATCCCATGGAGTCGTACTACTTCTCTAAAGAATAAGTCAGCGATGTTAGTGGCATCATCAGTTTTATGACATGCTATAAAGTGTGCCATCTTACTGAACCTATCAACCACTACAAAGACAGAATCTCTACCCTTCTTAGTCATAGGAAAACCCAAGATAAAGTCCATCGATACATCTACCCATGGCTTACTAGGTACAGGCAATGGTGTATACAACCCATGAGGCATAACCTTAGATTTAGCCTGTTTACAAGTTAAGCATTTATCACACAAACGCTCAATATCTCTTCGCATTTTAGGCCAATAAAAATGTTCACTCAATACCCCTAAGGTTTTGGCAATGCCAAAGTGCCCCATTAAACCTCCCCCATGTGCTTCCCTCACTAACAACTCACGCATACTACAAACAAGAATGCATAATCTATTCTCCATAAACAGAAACCCATCATGTTGGTAGAATTTACTAAAAGCAGGCTTTTCACATGCAACATAGATAGTACTAAAGTCAATATCACTAGCATAAAGTTCTTTAATAAATTCAAACCCAAGCATTCTTGCACTCAATGAAGTAAGTAAAGCATACCTTCATGATAGTGCATCGGCGACAATGTTTTCCTTACCTTGTTTGTAGCGGATTACATATGGAAATGTCTCAACAAACTCTAACCATTTTGCGTGTCGTTTGTTCAGCTTACCTTGGCCCTTCAGATGCTTCAATGATTCATGATCTGTATGGATCACAAACTCTCGAGGCCACAAATAATGCTGCCAAGTCTCAAGGGCTCTCACTAGCGCATACAACTCTTTGTCATATGTGGGGTACCTCAAAACTGCTCAATTCAGCTTCTCACTAAAGTAAGCTATTGGTTGCTTTTCTTGCATAAGAACAGCTCCAATGCCTATCCCGGATGCGTCACACTCAATCTCAAATGTCTTCTCAAAGTTGGGTAGTGCCAAGACTGGTGCACTGCACAACTTAATTTTCAGATCCTGGAATGCACACTTCTGCTCTTCACCCCATTTAAAGCCAACAGTCTTCTTCACTACTTCAATCAGTGGTGCCGCAATACTACTGAAGTCTTTAACAAATCTACGGTAGAAGCTTGCTAATCCATGGAAGCTTCTGACTTCTGTCACTGTTGTTTGTGTTGGCCAATCCTGAATTGCCTTCACCTATTCCAAATCTACCTCGATGTCATCTGCACTCACAATAAATCCAAGGAAAAAAATTATATCCATACAAAAAGTGCACTTATCAAAGTTAGCATACAAATTCTCATGCCTTAACACATCAAGAACATGCTTCAAATGCATAACATGCTCATGTACTGTTTTACTGTAAACTAAGATGTCATCAAAATAAACCACAACAAACTTACCTAAAAATGCACGCATAACATGATTCATCAATCTCATAAATCTGATAGGTGTGTTTGAAATACCAAATGGCATAACTAACCATTTATACACTCCATACTTAGGCTTAAATGCAGTTTTCCACTCATCTTCCTCTCTCATGCGAATTTGATGGTATCCACTATTTAAATCAATCTTACTAAAAATTTTGGAACCATGAAATTCATCGAACATGTCATCTACTATAAGAATGGGGTGATGATACTTTACCGTAATATTTTTTATAGCTCGACAATCAACGCACATACGCCACGTCTCATCTTTCTTATGAACTAAAAGCACTGGTACTGCACAAGGACTCATGTTTTCCCTTACATACCCCTTGTCCATCAACTCCCGTACTTGCCTTTGTAGCTCCTTTGTTTCCTCGGGATTGCTCCTATAAGTCGGTCTGTTAGGAATGACTGCTCCAGGTATGAAGTCTATCTGGTGCTCAATACCTCTAATGGGTGGAAGCCCACTAGGTATGTCCTCTGTCAGTACGTCACTGTAATCCTGCAAAAGAGATGAAATAGACACATGAAGCAAAGGCTCAATGTTAGTAAAATAAATATGAGGATCCTTATAGACTAACAATAGCATGAGCTTGCTAGCCTTGAACACTTTCCTCGCTTCACCCTCACCCATGTAGAAACTCTTTTTAACTCTCCCTTTTGTTTCCCCCTCACGTTCACTCACACTCCCCTTGGGAACTCCCATGGCCTTGGCCTTATTTTTCTCACCAGATACACCACTCTCACTAGTCTCACCCAAGGTGGTGTTTCCCTTCGCTCTCTTTTTGTCACGTTCAAGTTGCAACTTAACATGATCTTCATGGACTTGTGCAAGTGTAAGTGGGTATAATGTAATTGGTTTTCCCTTATGCTGAAAAGAGTACTTGTTCTTGAACCCATCATAAATAACCTTCTTATCAAGCTTCCACGGTCTGCCCAAAAGAATATGTCCTGCATGCATCAGTATCACATCACATAGGACATCATCTGTGTATGGCCCAATGGTAAAGCTCAACAATACCTGCTTTGTCACACTTATTTCCCCACAATCATTTAACCACTGCAACTTATAAGGCTTCGAGAGTATCAAGCAACCACAATCGCTCAATCAAAGCTGTGCTAGCAACATTAGTACAACTGCCCCCATCTATGATCATACTACATCCCTTGCCATTCACACGGCACCTAGTATGGAATATGTGCTCCCTCTGCTGCACACTCTCATCCTCTACAACAAGTGCACTCAAAGCACTCTTGACAACTAAGGATAAGTTATTCAGCGGGTATGCATCTCCCTCATGGTCACTAGCATCCTCCAACTCTGGCATCTCCTCCTCGACCTCACTATCGGTAGAGTACACCTCTCCACTCTTTTTATCAATCACTAAGGTACGCCTATTGGGACATTGTGAAGCATAGTGTCTCATGCCCAAACACTTGACATCCTTAGTTCTAGCAGCTGCACCCTCAGGTTTTGGTCTAGTTTTGCTCGGTTCTGCAGCCTCTTTGCCATTGGCACTAGGTTAGGCCCTAGGCTTATTAAAGCCTCCACTGAACTCGCCACTAGGCTTGTCAAAGCCTCCATCTCGCTTCTCATTCGGAACCTATTTTCCCTTCCATGCAGAAGTAGCCTGAGTACCAAATCTGGATGTTGACCCTTTCTTGAGTTGCCTTTCTACCTTGATAGCCATGTGAAGCATATCCTCCAAATCAACATAGTGATGCAACTCCACCATGTTTGCAATCTCTCTATTCAAGCCCCATAGAAATCGTGCCATAGTAGCTTCTGCATCCTCAACTACATTTGCCCTGATCATGGCAACTTCCAACTCTGTGTAATAGTCCTCAACACTTTTGGTCCCCTGATACAGATGTTGTAGTTTTTGATACAATTCCCTATAGTAATGGCTGGGTATAAATCTATTTCTCATGAGACCTCTAAGTTCTGCCCATGTCTGAACCGGCCTCTCATAATTTCTACTCCGAGTAGAGACAAGCTGATCCCACCAAATCATAGCATAATCGCTAAACTCAATCGATGGCAGATTGATCTTTTTCTCGTCTGAGTAGTGATGACAGTTGAAAATCAAATCTATTTTCCTTTCCCATTCTAAATAAGCTTCATGATCATTCTTGCCGTGAAATGTTGGTATCTTGATCTTGATGCTACCTAGATCACCATCTACATCTCCTCGTCTACCATATCCCCTCCTATCATAATCCCTTCTTCTGGCATCAAATGCACCTCTATCATCAAACTATTTATACCTCCTATCATTCGTCCTATCAAACCTCATGTTAGGCCTCCTATCATGCCCAGGCTGAAATCTCTCCTCCACATCATCAAGACCATCAGAATCATCAAACTCATTTTCAGCTTCCTCTTCATCTGGTGGTACATACTGTGGTGGTACACGTCGAGGTGGCATATTATGAGGTGGTGGTATATGCTGGGGTGGTGGTGCTCTGAGACCGCTACCAGTTTGAATACTCTCTACACTCTTGGACAATCTCTCCAAAGCAGTATTCATGTTCTCCATCATATCTTTAAATTTCCTATCCAAAGCCTCAAGCTTTTCATCAGTGGTTAGACCTGCAATCTCAACACTAAACAAACAGATTAGAAATAATAAGAAAATAAAGCAAATATGTAAATCCTCGCAACCTCACGTGTTTACACTCGAATGATAGCACTCCACTCGTGTTTGCACTCTATTGGCTTTTACCCGATACTGTGCTCACAATCACTGCCTTTTACCACTCTTGAGTTCTTCCTCAATTCAAATGTGAATCACACTCAATCCAAGAATACAAAACCAAGTGTAGTCCTCAAGCTAGCATGAAACATAACAGACCCAATAATATATATATATGGCATGCGGAAACAAAATACGAACAAGAATAGCAACAACGAAGACTCAATCAATAATACGTAAACTAGAGTATTTGGAATAAAGAAGTGAACAATTAGCACAATGGAAAAAAAAATAAGCATGCAAATTCAATGGGCACCTAAATGATAATATGGAACAAACTAAATTCAACCAAAAAATTTCACTTTTTACATTTTTTTGCTAACGTCAGATGCTAATACTGTGGTTCTAATTTCAGAGGCTGATTTAGGTTCTAATTTCAGAGGCTGAGTTAGGTTCTAATTTCAGAGGTTGATTTTCAGGGCCTGATTTTAGAGTCTGATTAGGGTATGATTTCAGGGTCTGAATTCAGGGTCTGATTTCAGAGGCTACTGGTCAAGGTCGGATTTCAGAGTCTAAGTTTCATGGTCCGATTTCAGAGTCTGATTTCAGGGTCTGATTTCAAAGGCTACTAGTCAGGGTCTGATTTCAGAGGCTAAGTTTCAGGGTCTGATTTCAGAGTCAGATTTTCAGATGCTAAGTTTTTAGAGCCTGATTTCAGAGAGTCTGATTCAGAGGTTAAGTTTCAGGGTCTGATTTCGGAGTATAAGTTTCAGGGTATGATTTCAGAGTCTAATTTCAGGGTCTGAATTCAAAGGCTAAGTTTCAGGGTCTGATTTCAGAGTTCACTAGGGTTTTAGAAACAAATCACACAGCCGCCAAAGAACATGCTTATTTCTTCAACATATGCTAAAGAACAGAAAGTATATGACGAACTGATATGAAGAACAGAACAAAAACCCAGAACTGAAAAATGATAAAAGATGAACTGATATGCAAAACATAACAAAATCAGATCCAGAAATAAACAAAACGAAAACAGAAACAAGATCCAACAAGAACTGAAATGAAAATAACAAAGAACGAAAATAAAAACAGAATCAAACAAAAAAGAAAAGATAGGAAAAATCAGACCTTGGAACCCTGAGCTCTAGATACCAAATGTCAAGAAACCCACTTGGATTCGAAATCCAAGCAAACCCCAAACAACGGACAGAACCCCAAGAACCGCAAATTTGATTTTGTAGAAACAAAACCCTTCCAAGGCCACACAGAAGACCCACAAAGAACTTACCCTTGAGAACCTTTAAGATGAATCCTTGTAGTGTTTTGCTATCAATGGAGACGCCACTAAGTTTGCCAAAACTTAGACAAGTCGATTCAAACTTGAAAAGGGGAATCCATCCCTTACAAGAATTCGGCCATAGCCAAAGCTTTAAGCTTTTGATTTTTACAAATTTCGTTGATTGTCCAAAATGAAAAAGAAAGAAAGCTTAAATAGTGATACAAAAGAAACCCTAAAGGCATAAAGACAACAATGCCCCTAAATACGAAATTACAAAAATACCAAGTCTTTAAGTCTTCAAATGCCTAGGAAGCTTTATTTAAAACTGATTTGGGCCAAGTGAAGTGGCCTTGGGCCAAGTGAAGTGGCATTGGGCCCTCTCTATTGAAGCCCACATGCGTCTCTATTTGTTTGTTGCAATCGGCAATAAAACTCTGAACTAATCCCGCCATTGCTTCTCTGACTCTTTTGGTCATCTACCTCGTAATTGGCCCTTCTGGTACTTGTAATGGGTCTTTTGCTTTGTTATCGGGCTGGATCATGTCATGATTGCTGACACAAAAGGAAAGATTATGAAGTGGAAGATGAAAAAAATTTTATTATGAGAAAGTGAAGACTTAATAATGTATGGGGCAAATTTGACATTTGCAAACATGGAAGAGGCTGGTGTTTATGGCTTGACCAGTTTTTGTGAGTTATTGCATTAATAGTGTTGGTGATGAAGGTGTTGTTTTGGTACTTGCTGGTTCAGCATCAGATGTGGGAAGTGGCAGGACATTGACAGTGATCCTGCTTGAGAATCCACTTGAAAAGCTCAAGAATGAACTAAAACAATAATGGAACCAAAACTGGTTGTAGAGGTATGACAACATCACCTTTAACATTTACAATGTTTTGGGCCTCAGGTAGTGTGTAGCTTAGTAACCAACATTGCCAGTTCCCATACTCTCACTGGAAGATCACTAAATTTGGTTCTATAATTGGTTCTCGAAATCGGTTCCAAAAATCGGTTCTACATTCGGTTCCAAAAACCGGTTCTATGGTCCGATTCCGGTTCTGGTCATTTTGGAACCAGAATCAGACCGATTAAAATCATTTCCTGAAATTTGGAACCGGAACTGGACCGGTTACAACCTGTTCCGGTTCCAAACACGGAAAATCAGACCGGTTACATCCTGTTCCGGTTCCAAACACGGAAAATCGGTGCTCAGTCCTAGTAGAAATCCAAGTCTTAAGCATTTAAATATTTGGGGTTGTCATGCATACATTAGAATTACGCAGCGGGATAAACTAGTACCTAGAGGGTATAAATGTAGGTTTGTTGGATATCCTGATAATTCCATAGGATATCAATTCTATGATTCCGAACAACGAAATGTATTTGTTGTTCGCTTTGCAACTTATCTTGAAAAGCAATTTTTGAGAGAAAGTGGGAATTGTAGAGAGATTAAACTTGATGAGTTTGATCCCAACAGTAAATAACCTGAGATGGAACCAGAGATCCAACTAGGTGAAGGATCTACAATACAGGTTTTACGTACGTCGAATAGAATAACAAGGCCTTCTGAGAGACTATTTTTAATATTTGATGTGAGCCTTGATGTTCTCCTCTTGGAGGAAACAGATCCGACTACGTATAAAGAAGCGATATTGGATATCGATTCGGGAAAATGGCAGGAAGCCATGAAATCCGAAATGGATTCAATGCATACCAATCAAGTCTGGGACTGAGTTGAACTTCCTGAAGGAGTTAAACCTATTGGCTGTAAATGGGTTTACAAAAGGAAGCGAGGGCCCGATGGAAAGGTAGAAACTTTTAAAGCCCGACTGGTAGCAAAAGGTTACACTCAACGTCCTAAGATTGACTATGAGGAAACTTTTTCACCAGTAGCCATGCTAAAATCCATTAGGATTCTTTTAGCCATTGTTGCATATCATGACTATGAGATATGACAGATGGATGTGAAAACCGCTTTCCTAAATGGATTACTTGAATAGGATATCTATATGGAACAACCAGAGGGTTTCGTATCTAATGAGACTTCAAACTTGGTTTGTAAGCTCCAAAAGTCTATTTATGGACTTAAACAGGCATCCCGAAGCTGGAATCATCGTTTTGATGAGATAATTAGATTATCTGGATTCATCAAAAATGAGGAAGAACCATGTGTTTATAAGAAAGTTAGTGGGAGCATGATAGTTTTCTTAATCTTATATATAGATGACATCCTTATCATAGGAAATGATATAGGGATGATGCAAAGTGTGAAAGCCTACCTTTGCAAGAACTTCTCCATGAAAGATTAGGTGAAGCTTCCTATATAATAGGTATAAGGCTCTACCGAGATAGAGTTAGGAAGCTTATAGGGTTGTCACAATCGACGTATATAGACAAGATGTTAGAAAGGTGCATTTTTACTAACTGCAAGGCAGCAAATGTACCTTTTCGATACGACATACATCTTTTGAAGAAAATGGCACCTCAAACTAAGAAAGATAGAGTTAGAATGTCTAACTTGCCATATGCTTCTTGTATTGGAAGCATAATGTATGCAATGCTATGTACTAGACCTGACATCAGTTTCGGCGTCAGTGTAACCAGCCGATATCAATCTGATCCAGGTAATGATCATTGGACAGCCGTGAAACATATCCTAAAATATCTTAAAGGCACTAAGGATAAGTTTATGATATATGGAGAAGATGAGTTACAAGTTAAGGGTTACACAGACTCCGACTTCCATGGAGATCCAGATGATAGAAAATTTACATCAGGATATATATATATATATTTGGAGAAAATAAGTGTATTAACCAAAAGAAAACTATATATATATATTTGGATAAAATAAGTGTATTAACCAAAAGAAAACTATACAAGAGCAAATGGGCATACCCCAGACTACTAATAGGACATGCCCTCCTAGAAGAAAAGCCGAAAGGCTACAAGCAAAATAAGATCAACAGAAGATGTCATCGGGCAAGTGCCAGGATAGGTGAAGCCATTTATTGTCATAAGATGGATTCACCTTCCGTAAAAAGCTAGCACGATTCCGAACATCAAAAACAATAGCAGACCCACTTACAAGTCTAAACAAGTGGAAATGAAATACCGCGTAATTAGAGAGATAATTGAATGAAAAGACATAGTGGTCTTGAAGGTTCAAGGACAAGACAACATAACAGACCCGCTTACAAAGGCCTTACCTCCTAAGTTATTCGATAAACATGTGGAGGAGATGAGACTACGGTACCATCCAGATTGGCACTAAGCAAATGGGGGTTTGATGGAGTTGGTGCTTGGAGTGCCAATCTGAATTGTACATTTTATTATTTATTAATAAAATAACTATATTTTTCATTTCATACTTTATAATGGTATTGTCATTATGCGTATTAGATTGATGTATATATATGCTAAGAATGACATCGACCTTAGAATAGTTTTGACACTAGGTGTAAACTATTCTTAAAGTAAATATTCCTAGTCGTTGGTTTTGGAATACAGTCGAATTTCTATAACCTAGAAGACTAGCACATGTCGTATATTGGAATTGGAGTTCCAATGGTTTAACACGATGTACCATGAGTTTTGGAAACTCGTATAGGCATGTGGGTATTCGTTGGAGCAAATACTGAATGACTCACAGGTGATTCCTAATAGTTTAATATTGGTGGATAAAAATGCCATGGGTTAGACCCAAAAATCCTATAAAGGGTTGTATTGAGAGCATTCGAGCCTATGTGGTATATGATTGTAGACCCTTCATGAGTCCTGGTTGATAGGTGGGTATGACCGCCTTTGGTGTAGTGATTGTCAATCCTGTGTGGATATTGTAGAGGACTATCATTGGTAAGAGTCCATAAAATATCCTAGTTTATTATATATGGCCATATGAATTGTAGTAGTACTTTGAGATGTGATAAGGGGAGTCAATGTCATGTTTTCATTATGACATAGGATTATGTACATGTATGATCGTGATTTTAGGTAGCATGGAAGCGCACATTTCATTGAAATAGTATAAAAGATCGAACCCACAAAGACTTGTTATTATTACTATTAATTAATAGAACTAGATTTACTTTACTAAAACTAAACATTTAATTTTAAGGATTTGATTGATTAAAATTACTAACTAAAAACTAAATAAGTAGAAAATAAACTTCTGAAAAACTTATGCGACTAAGAACTTAGGGTTACAACTTCACCAACACGCTAACAGATATATGCACTCTTCATTTAATTGAGTAATTGTTATGGATACCAACCTAAAACACAAAATTATCTACAAGCCTCTTCCGATAGTCATATAGAAATACCCAACTTAATTTAATTACCTATATTCCTATGATAATTAATCTAAGTTAAACTCATTAAGTTCAAGTTCTAATATTGGTTACGCATGTTCTGTAGTTATTTTCCTATCCTGCACGAAAATCGATTCTATAAATACTATTACATGATATTAATTCCAAAAGCTGAAATAAAATTCTCTTTTCCAAGTTCTTTAGAGTTTGTCTCAACTATCATATTGGTGATCAGACAATAGAATGCATTAAGGATGGAGAATAATATATAATCTAACATAAAACTCAAAAGAATAAAAAGATGCAAATTGAATTAAGAATTGTGCATTGGTTCCATTACAACCCTAGACTAATAAATTATTTACACATGGTGTTCATTACACACAAAGAATTCATTATCATAAGACAAGAAATCATAAGTAAAGACTGAAAAAATAAATGGTAGAAAGAACTCGTTGTGAGGTCTTTTGCTTTAATCTTCAATTCTGATGAATCTCAGGTTCTCGCCTTGCTCTTGCGATTTTTCTTCACTTTGTGCTCTCCAAAAGTGTGAATCTTTAGGTTAAAGTCAGACTTGTTATTTTATAGGAGCTGCTGGGGACTTTCTACTTAAGAAATTACAGTTCTAATTATAATAAGAAATGGGCTCGCGGCGTGCCGTAAGTGGATTTGCGTCGTGCCGGAATCCTGAAGTGAGATTTTGTCTTCAATTTGCTCTTAACTGCGACACACTGCAGATTAGTTATGTCACATCGTAGAACTGCTTCGTCTCTGCGTCATGTCTCAGGTTGAATTATGACGCGCAGTAAGTTGACATTGCATTATGCCTCAAAAATACACTACGGGTGGCACACTATAAAGAGCTATGTCACGCCGCTCATCTTGAAATTTAGATGAAGGCTAATTTAGGCTATAGGTTTTCCAAATCTTTACTCGATACATCTGACCTAGACATTTCACAATCATGACCTATAAATCACACAAAACACATCAAAGTGCTCACAGAGCTTGATTAATTCCACAAAATATAAGAAATGGGCAGTGAATATCAAAAATTGTAACTTTTTAGTTAGTTATTTGTCTTGTATAGATAGTTGTTACATATTTAATATAACTAGTAGTGTCATTGATGTAGAGATAAATATTAAGAAGATATTTGGTAATTTAAATAACTTAGAATAGTAGTTTATGAGATTTCATCACTGAAGCATTTACTGCTTATCCTGTATGATAAATGTGTTGGAAATCTAATAACCATATCCCAAGATCAAAAACCAAGCAAGATATATATAAGAATGAATTAGATTGAAGTAATGGCGGAAACAATACTCACAAATAGCCAAATGTAGATGCAATGGATGAAGCAAAAATCCTCCTTTGTGCAGTGAAGATTTCGGCCAAGCAGTGAAGAGAAGCTCCAAGCTTGAATTTGATCCTTCCAAGCTCTAAGATGAGTTTCCCATATCACCTTGTATGATCCCTTGATGGTGCTAGCCAAAGATGTGTTTTTATGTTCCAAACAAACACAAATTCTTCAAGCTTTTTGCTACAAAACCTGAAAATTGGAGAGCCAAAACTGTGACAGTTTCGGTAATGAGAGAGGGAGAAGAAGTAATTGATTTTTGTTTCAAAAATCAATTTATATTTATGTTATAATTATATTAAATAATAATATAAATATAACACAAACCATGCAAAGACTTAGAGTGTCTCACACTCAATTTCCATGCATTACCCTTGAGTGCATTATACACTATCTTCATGCATTGCATCTTGATTAAATAATGCAAATAATGACAAGTGTCATGTGGGCCCCACACGTTTCCAAATGAAAGTGGGCCCACTTGCACTCACGCGTTCGGGTTCGATATTTCCGAAATATCGAGCTTACGTCGCGACGTTAATTAAATCGAATTTAAATAAATAATTGCGCCTAGCGAAATTATTATTTACGTCGCTAACGAATTAATTCTAAATTAATTCGCTTGCCCGAATTAAAATCTAATTTCAATTTCGCGTCGAAATCGAATTCCGTTTATTATATCGAATATAATAATTTTACGATTAATTCTAAATTAATCGTTCTCTCTCTTTATACAGTACTTTATCCAAGATAAAGTCTCTCCGTAATTAATCCAAGATTAATCGAGTTTGAATCATACGTCATCGGTGAATCTTCGGGAAGCGACCCAAGAGACCTCTAGATATGTTGGCAGTAAATCCGGTTGTCGAACTATTCGAACACGTACGTACCAAGTACTACGTTTTTACCGATTTACAAGACAAGGTTAGCTTCTAGCAAAACGCCATGCCTACCCAATTCTCTAGAAATATTCTTACTGGAATATTAGATCTATAACAGGCGTAGTATACCGTAGTATAGTGTATATCGAACCAGTATCGGATGATCACATGCTAGGGCTGGGGCTGGATAAGTGTCTGCCCCGTCCGAAACACATATCGGATGTCAAGCAACCAGTCTCTTTGAATCGGATAATCCTGACCTAGTCATATTATCCCGATGGTTGCAACCATTATAGAGTACTAGTTCTGAATCCCTCGCGATCATCATCTCCATATGTCTGAAGTGATACTCCCATCTTGACATCACACCCAGTACACTATGATTCTCGATAAACCAGAAGAGGTATACACAGAACTCGTTAAAGCCCTGGACCACCAAACCTAAATTTTACCGATTGTCGTAAGTACTAGCGATGCAAGTCTCAGGTTAAGATCATACGCACCTACCCTGAAGCGGACTCCCATAGACACGCAGACATACTACCAATGGGACTCCGCGGGGTCTATCCAGAGCGAAGCTGTTTTCCGTTACCATCGGTAAAACACAACCTCCTACCGCACTTGCATAAGTATCCAATACTTAAATATATGAGAACTATGCCGTTGTGCCCTCACAACATGCACAAGTGTAGTACTAGTCTATTCCGCATTATCGATGTCCAATCTCGATAATACTACGACTAGGGATATTTAATGATTAAACCTTTATGGATTGATACTGTCTCATATCATCACAATCCGGAACTAATCATAGGGACTTTTACCATTTATATTTCTAAGTAATAAATTACAAAACGGTAAAAGGCAATTTCATTACTACATAGTTAATTTTGTACAATAATACAATATCATTTACAAAATAGTGACGCTATGGGACATTACTGTCTAACAATCTCCCACTTGGCCTATAGCCAGTCACTCAAGCATCTAATACCTGAACTATGTACATGTCGCTCAAACTTTTCCCGAGGAATAGCCTTCGTCAGCGGATCTGCAATATTATCCTCTGATGCGATCTTCTCGATCTTCACATCGCCACGATGTATGATCTCTCGAATCAGATGGAATCGTCGAAGAACATGTTTGGATCGTTGATGAGACCTTGGTTCCTTAGCTTGTGCTATAGCCCCGCTATTGTCACAATACAATGGAACGGGCTCAGCTGCTAACGGAACTACTCCTAATCCAATTAGGAATTTTCGGATCCAAACTGCCTCTTTTGCTGCTTCAGCTGCTGCAATGTACTCCGCTTCAGTTGTTGAATCGGCAACAGTATCTTGCTTGGAAGATTTCCAGCTCACTGCTCCGTTATTCAAGCAAAATATGTACCCGGTTTGTGACTTGAAGTCGTCTCTGTCGGTTTGGAAACTTGCATCGGTATACCCAGATACCTCAAGTTCTCCATCTCCATAGATTAAGAAAACATCCTTAGTTCTTTTAAGATACCTAAGGATATTCTTAACCGCCATCCAGTGATCCTGTCCTGGATCGGCCTGATATCGACTGCACATGCTCAAAGCATAGGACACATCAGGTCGTGTACATATCATGGCATACATGATCGATCCGACTGCCGAGGCGAACGGAGTCCGACTCATGTTGTCTCTCTCATCTTGTGTTTTAGGACACATATCCCTAGATAGAAAGACGCCATGTGATGTTGGCAACAGTCCCTTCTTGGACTGATCCATGTTGAATCTCTTCAACACTTTATCAATATACGTACTCTGGGAGAGTCCAAGTAGCTTTCTAGATCTATCCCGGTAGATCTTTATTCCTAGAATAAAAGCTGCTTCTCCCAGATCTTTCATGGAGAATTTCAATGAAAGCCAAGCTTTCACCGACGTTAACATGGAATGTCATTGCCTATAAGCAATACATCGTCAACATAAAGGACAATAAAAGTCAGTGCACTCCCACTAACCTTCTTATATACACAAGGATCATCTACGTTTTGAATGAAATCATATTCTTTTATGACCTCATCAAAACTGGTTCCATGACCTCGATGCTTGCTTCAGTCCATAAATGGACCGATTCAACTTACAAACCTTGTTTGCAAGTCTTGGTGTGATAAAACCGTCAGGTTGTTGCATATAAACATCCTCCAACAGGTTTCCGTTAAGGAAAGCGGTTTTAACGTCCATCTGCCATATTTCGTAATCGTAATATGCAGCTATTGCAAGCATTATCCGAATGGATTTAATCATGGCAACGGGTGAGAAAGTTTCGTCATAATCAACTCCAAGTTGTTGACGATACCCCTTCGCTACAAGCCTAGCTTTGTACGTTTGAACGTTGCCATCCATGTCTGTCTTCTTCTTGAAGACCCATTTGCATCCAATAGGCTTTACGCCTTCTGGTGCATCAACCAGTGTCCAAACTTGGTTGGTATACATGGAATCCATTTCGGCCTTCATGGCCTCTTGCCATAAAGTGGATTCGATACCCTGTATCGCTTCCTCATACGTAGCCGGTTCAGTATCCTCAATAAGATTAATATCTACATGAGGTGAGATCAGGAATCCATACCTCTCAGGTATTACCCTGACTCTCTCCGACCTACGTAGCCCTTGTGTAATTGAAGATTGTGGTTCAGTCTCATCCTGGATGAACTGTTCATGTTCCGTTCTAGATTCAATGCCAGGAACAGTATCACTACGACTTTCATCGAGTTCTACTTTCCTCCCACTAACCACTGCATTTAGGAATTCCTTCTCAAGGAAAACTGCATGTAGAGCAACAAATACTTTGTTCTCTTTTGGGTTATAGAAGTAATATCCTTTGGTTTCCTTAGGATATCCAACAAATAGGCATTTATCTGATTTGGGTTCAAGTTTGGTACCTTCCAAACGTTTGACGTATGCCCAGCAACCCCAAATCTTCAGGAATGAGAAACCTGGTTTCTTTCCTGTCCATATCTCATACGGAGTCTGTTCAACAGACTTTGACGGAACCCTATTCAAAATAAGAATTGCACTTTCTAATGCATGTCCCCAGAAGGATATAGGTAGCTCAGTGCGACTCATCATCGACCTTACCATGTCCAGCAAGGTACGGTTTCTCCGTTCAGACACACCATTTAATTGTGGTGTTCCAGGAGGAGTCCATTGTGAAAGAATACCATATTCTTTCAAGTAATCTTGAAACTCATTACTTAAGTATTCGCCACCACGGTCCGACCGTAATGTCTTAATACTCTTGCCTGTTTGTTTTTCAACTTCGTGTCGAAACTCTTTGAATTTCTCAAAAGTTTCCGACTTGTGCATCATTAGATACACATAACCATAACGTGATGCATCATCCCTAAAGGTTACGAAGTATCGATATCCACCTCTAGCCTGGCTAGACATGGGCCCACAAACGTCACTATGAACGAGGGCTAACAGTTCAGTGGCGCGTTCACCTTTACCGCTAAAAGGTGATTTAGGCATTTTGCCTAATAAACAAGATTCGCAGACGTCATATGAATTGGATCAAATCCGTCCAAGTACCCATTCTTCGAAAGTGTGGATATGCGAGTCTTGTTGATGTGTCCCAGACGACAATGCCACAAATAAGTTTCTTCTTTTGGATTACTCATTTTGAGCCTTTTGTTTGTTATTTTACATTTTGGAGATTCATTTATATTCAAAATATAAAGACCATTATTTGCATCAGCACTGCAAATTTCTGCATCATTCATATATAAATAACACCTGGTGTTTTTAAATACAAAAGTGTACCCGGTTTGGGTTAACAAAGATACAGAAATAATATTCCTAGTTAAACTAGGAACAAAATAACAGTCATATAGTTTAAGTACATGCCCCGAGGGCAGTTCCAAAAAAAAGTGCCTACAGCCAAAACAGCAACAGAAGTTCCATTTCCAACTCGTAGATCTACCTCCCCCGAAGCCAGTCTCCTGCTATCATGCAGATCCTGCACATCAGTACAAATATGAGAACCACAGCCAGAATCAAAAATCCAATTTTTATTAAGACTAGAAGTAGTCATATTTATCTCAATAACAAACATACCTGAGGCCGGAGCCTTGCCCGCCTGTATGTCCTCCTTATGTCCCTTGTTCATGCGGCAGTCACGCTTCCAGTGACCTCTTTTGCCGCATTTAAGGCAAACATCTTGAGACTTGTCCCTTGGCTTCCCAGAAGCCTTTGTTGACTTGGCCTTGCCTTTGTTCTTGTGCTTCTTCTTCTTAACACCCCCAGTTGCCTTGAGCCCAGCTTTCGGCGTTTGAGATGTTGTTGCAAAGTGCGCCTCGCGCTTGTTGCCTTTCAGAAGTTCTTTCTCTGACTCCTTGAGAATTGACAACAACTCTCCAAGAGTGTCATCCGAATTCATCAGTTTGTAGTTGATGACAATCTGTTTCCAAGTATCGGGTAGTGACTGTAGAAGTACATCTATAGCCAGCTCAGACTCCAAGACTATACCCATACAAGCCAGTTCATCAATATCGGCAATCATTTGAGTCCCATGGACCTCAACAGAACTACCATCAGTCATACGGGTGCGAAAGATCCTCTTCACCAACTCGTACCTCGCCATCCGCTTATTAGTGCGGTGAAGATCTTGCAATCTTGCCATCATATTATAAGGATCCAAGTCCCTATTTTGGCGACGAAAGTGTTGAGTCATAGAAGCAAGCATGATCGACTGAGCCGTGTCACAATCATCACTGTGAGTTTTCCATAACTCTAGCTCAAGTGGCTCAGTGGGCTTAGGCCCGAGAGGTCTCTGAATCGTATACAGTATCCTCTCTGCCCCAAGGACTATCCTTAGGTTCATTTCCCAATCAGCAAAGTTTGTCCCCTTAAAGACATTGTCACCCATGATGATGTCACGGACATTTACCTTGCTAGCCATCTTAACTACGATAGTCCAACTATCTAGTTAACGATAAAAATGGGTACAGTCAAACTGTTACAAGAAAAATAACATTTTATTAGTCCAACTAATGTTAAAAAATTGACGAAATTAAATTTTTTTGTAAGCGCGTAAAGCTAAGTATCTGAATGAAATTGCAAACTCAATACTAGCCTCCCACTATTTTCTACAAGTCTCTAACCCTCTGTTGAGTACTCGGGAAATCCAATTTCCTAGTGGGCTAGGATCCCGTTAAATAACACACAACCTTGACTTTGGCCAACAAGTTGTATGATATTTAACTAGGTAGATCTCGAAGATCAATTGGATCCCATCCAATTCCTAGATCCGGTAGGTGGACATCCAAGTCCGAAACATATATATCTAATACATACGTCAATGTATCCAATACATTTTCCTAACCATTTCCTCTGAATCAACTAAGCCTTGGCTTTGGCACAACAAACCTAATGATTCCAGTTAAGCGGGACCCATTGACAAGGAAAGTTTTGTAATCAATGTCGATGGACAAGAAGTGATCTTGACTTTGGCCAACAAATCACAACTTGGACAGGACACCGATGTGTAACAAAACTCTCATGATTCAAACACATCCTCAATTGACAAAGGTCTTGACTTTGGCCAACAAACCAATGCCAATTTTGGATCTTGAGAAAGAATCATTCAACGGAAGGAAAATCGCTTAATATTGTTTGAGGGATTTTTCGCGTAATTGGCAACCAATTAATTTATCTTTGTTAGGTCTCATCATCATACACCCTTAAGCATGCTTCTAAAACATCATAAAGTGCATAAAGTAAAGTAATAGTGATATACGGATGGATATATAAACAACTTGTTCCTAGAACAAATCACTCCCTTCCTCTCCCCGCTAGCACTATTCTACTTCTACCAAATTACATAATACAATAAGAGAAACCTCATTTATATTGAGGGGATTAGGTGAGAAGAGAATACATAGAGATAAAGAGATAAGGCTGGACACGCAGGTCCAATTTATAAATTCCAAATTTACAATAATTTCTAAAATTACCCTTCCCTTCTAATATCCATCCGATATGCACTATTCATACAACACATCCACATTCATTCATTCATTCAAGGCATGTTATACAACCAATCAAATCCAATTAATTAGTCTTTAATTAGGTGACAATACAATGTTCAAACAATTGTTTGCATTTGCGCGAGTCCAACTCGTTTTGAGAATAAATACATATGGTATGAATTCACGAATTATATCGAACTACTCGTTAAATCCAATTTAAGTCGTATTCAATACTAATCCTTTTATTTAATTCTAAATTAAATATATACACTTTTATTGTGCTTTTATAACTTAGATTCCAAATCTAGTTCTTTTGGGTCTCAAAGCCCAACTAACATCTAATGTCCGTTTAATTAAAGTCCGATGGGCTTTCTATTGATTTCATTAGGCTTGGGCCTTGGTCAATGTGGGTCAAACCCAATTTCCAAGCCCAATAAGGAATCACCCTCATTAGCCATAAAACCAATATCAAGCCCATAAGGCCCAATTAAACATAAAAGCCCATTTATTACATTTGGACTTAAATGGTGTGATTTAGGCCCATTTTGGATCCAATCCAAATGGTCCAAATCTACTTGGCCCAACCAAGCCCATTTATGACCAAATATAATAGTTTTAGGCCCAATTCCAATTTAAGCCTAATTAACTAAATTTTAAAATTCCAAATTTTATAACTTAATTAATTAAAGTGTATGTTCATGATTAATCCTTTAAATCAATATTTCCAAAATATCAAATTAATCTATTAATCATATTTTTTTTTTTTTATCTTAAATACATGTCCAACATTATTTAATCAAAAAATCATGTCCCTAATTTGTCATCAAGCATTCGGCCAAGGTGAACAATATGGTTCCGATTTCGTTTTCAATCCAATCAATTCACAAATAATCATCTCCATATTATTTCAAGTCATCCAATGTCTTAAAATTAAAAAATCATCTAGTCCTCATGCTTGCATGTATTCGGCCAAGCCACTTTGGGGTTGGAAAAATTAATCCAATTCATTTTCCATGAAATTGATGATGTATAATTCATTTAACATACATCTAAGCATATTTAATCAAGCAAACTCATCAAATCATGCTTCAAACAATTTTCCCCAAATAACATCCTAATATATTTGCATGCATTTTAGGCTCAATGATACCATTGTTGGAAATCTAATAACCGTATCCCAAGATCAAAAACCAAGCAAGATATATATAAGAATGAATTAGATTGAAGTAATGGCGGAAACAATACTCACAAATAGCCAAATGTAGATGCAATGGATGAAGCAAAAATCCTCCTTTGTGCAGTGAAGATTTCGGCCAAGCAGTGAAGAGAAGCTCCAAGCTTGAATTTGATCCTTCCAAGCTCTAAGATGAGTTTCCCATATCACCTTGTATGATCCCTTGATGGTGCTAGCCAAAGATGTGTTTTTATGTTCCAAACAAACACAAATTCTTCAAGCTTTTTGCTACAAAACCTGAAAATTGGAGAGCCAAAACTGTGACAGTTTCGGTAATGAGAGAGGGAGAAGAAGTAATTGATTTTTGTCTCAAAAATCAATTTATATTTATGTTATAATTATATTAAATAATAATATAAATATAACACAAACCATGCAAAGACTTAGAGTGTCTCACACTCAATTTCCATGCATTACCCTTGAGTGCATTATACACTATCTTCATGCATGCATCTTGATTAAATAATGCAAATAATGACAAGTGTCATGTGGGCCCCACACGTTTCCAAATGAAAGTGGGCCCACTTGCACTCACGCATTCGGGTTCGATATTTCCGAAATATCGAGCTTACGTCGCGACGTTAATTAAATCGAATTTAAATAAATAATTGCGCCTAGCGAAATTATTATTTACGTCGCTAACGAATTAATTCTAAATTAATTCGCTTGCCCGAATTAAAATCTAATTTCAATTTCGCGTCGAAATCGAATTCCGTTTATTATATCGAATATAATAATTTTACGATTAATTCTAAATTAATCGTTCTCTCTCTTTATACAGTACTTTATCCAAGATAAAGTCTCTCCGTAATTAATCCAAGATTAATCGAGTTTGAATCATACGTCATCGGTGAATCTTCGGGAAGCGACCCAAGAGACCTCTAGATATGTTGGCAGTAAATCCGGTTGTCGAACTATTCGAACACGTACGTACCAAGTACTACGTTTTTACCGATTTACAAGACAAGGTTAGCTTCTAGCAAAACGCCATGCCTACCCAATTCTCTAGAAATATTCTTACTGGAATATTAGATCTATAACAGGCGTAGTATACCGTAGTATAGTGTATATCGAACCAGTATCGGATGATCACATGCTAGGGCTGGGGCTGGATAAGTGTCTGCCCCGTCCGAAACACATATCGGATGTCAAGCAACCAGTCTCTTTGAATCGGATAATCCTGACCTAGTCATATTATCCGATGGTTGCAACCATTATAGAGTACTAGTTCTGAATCCCTCGCGATCATCATCTCCATATGTCTGAAGTGATACTCCCATCTTGACATCACACCCAGTACACTATGATTCTCGATAAACTCAGAAGAGGTATACACAGAACTCGTTAAAGCCCTGGACCACCAAACCTAAATTTTACCGATTGTCGTAAGTACTAGCGATGCAAGTCTCAGGTTAAGATCATACGCACCTACCCTGAAGCGGACTCCCATAGACACGCAGACATACTACCAATGGGACTCCGCGGGGTCTATCCAGAGCGAAGCTGTTTTCCGTACCATCGGTAAAACACAACCTCCTACCGCACTTGCATAAGTATCCAATACTTAAATATATGAGAACTATGCCGTTGTGCCCTCACAACATGCACAAGTGTAGTACTAGTCTATTCCGCATTATCGATGTCCAATCTCGATAATACTACGACTAGGGATATTTAATGATTAAACCTTTATGGATTGATACTGTCTCATATCATCACAATCCGGAAATAATCATAGGGACTTTTACCATTTATATTTCTAAGTAAATAAATTACAAAACGGTAAAAGGCAATTTCATTACTACATAGTTAATTTTGTACAATAATACAATATCATTTACAAAATAGTGACGCTATGGGACATTACTGTCTAACAAAATGATGGTCTAATATACTATCACACTATATATCTTTATCCATTTAATGAATATTATATTCATAGATTGTGACCAAATCTCAATTAACCGATGATTGTCATTGGATTGTAGATTTATTAAACTAATACATTGGATGTCTGTAGTTTAATGAATCAAAATGGTATGTGTAGTTTTCTTTATTTCATAATTTTGTCGATGAATTTTCATGATTTAGTTATGTGTTTCTAAAGAAACACAGATTGAGTACCTGGAGGGGATTCGAGGAATTTTGAATCTGTTGTGAAGAAACATGGATCGAATATTTTGAAAATATTTCAGAAGTTTAAAAATTATACAGTATAAAATTCATCGTGCATCTTTGAATTATCTAAAGATTTTTGATACAATCAAACAAATGAATTTATGAATAATTAGTTCTAAGATTATTTAACAAAAGAATATGATTCTTACTCAATATTATCATTCTATGATTCCATCATGATAGAATGAGTGATAGGAAGGAATCAAATTATATATGATTGGATTCGTTGGTGTTACGCTCTAGTAGCACTAATTCATCTTTATTTATTTATTTACGTTCCATTAGTTTCTACAATTATATAGGATATGTATGAGTAGAAATATGAATCTTGAAAGGTTTAAGGTTTGAATCTTTTTTTTGTAAAACGGTTAAATAATTGGAAATACTTGCACCTCGTAGGCACAAGTAAAAGTTTATCATTTATTATATTATATTTAATATAATATAATATTTTATTTAATAGAATATATTTTATATGATCCCCAGTAATAAAATGGTTTCGTTACTTGGTATGTCACATCAGATATTGACGATTATAGAAAAGACTTGACTTATTGAAGTCAATTGTGAGAATGATAAACTATAAATGGAACTGCATAATTAATTAAATGAAAAAACCCTTAGAAACCTTCCATATAAGTCCAATAGGATGTTAAAACCATTTGTGAAATATTTGATACTTAATGATTCCGATATTTTCTTATCGAAGAAAATTATTCTATGACTTATAGTGGAAGTGATATCTAATATCGATTCCGGAATATAGCATAGAAACCATAGATCTAAGATTGTTCATAGTTTATTACAATCAAATTTTGCACTTGATTGAGCTTTTGTTATGAATTGTTCATAAAATACGTAAATGGTTTGCACAATAAAAGTGAAGTGAGCTGAATAAAGGTTTAACATTTGTAGTCTGACTACGTTTGAAAGGTTAAACTCAAGAATCTATTGTAGATTTTGAGGAGATTTTTCTATAGTCTTACTAATATAACAATCATCATTAATTGGTTATTGCTTATACTAGAATTATGTATTTTGGCTAAATAACATAAAATGGTGTTCATAAATTGACTTATTTGTTGAAAAGATCCATTGTGGAACGGCCTTTGAGTTTGTGTTCTACTGAAATCATAGTTTTGGTATACCATCTTATGGAGTCTATTTGTAGACTTAAATAAGTTTTCCAGAAGAATAGTCTCTATTTTGATTACGTAATCAAATTGTCTGATTCTATCAAAATGTAAAAAATACATATTTGTTAGTAGGATCAGTGGGAGCGTATAAAATTTTTCTCTAGTATTATATCTTATCAATATTTTCATTATTATGGTAATAATGATATACTTGTTAGGTGAAATATATACCTAAGCCTTATTCTCTGCGTGAATGTAGAAGAGGTAGTCCATGTTATATTCGATATAAAATTTTATATCTAAAATAAAACTAAGAGACTTGCGAGATACTCTCATTAGTCGTGCATTAGATATGATCTTGTAAAAGACACAACTTGACTATCAGTGTGACAGTTAGTAAAACTGTTTGAATGTTACTGTGTCTTTTAAATATATAGTATTCATATTTTGTAGAGAATGTCTAATTAGTTTTATGCATCTTTGAGTGATGGAAAAATAAATATTGTATTGTGTACGATTATAGCTATCAATTTAGTCGTAAATATTACGAGCTATTTTGATATGCTATAAACCCCAAGATGATCTTAAAACATATTCTGTAATATCTTTGAGATATTAAGAATGAGTTTCTAGTTCATGAAGATAATAATATCAGATTTTAAGTATGATAATGATAATAGATGGTCTACATTATAATGAGTCGGAAAAGATATAGTGGAAATGTCCCAACTGATTCTACTATACAAGTGGAATTGGTTGCAACTTACGAAGTATCAACCAAAGAAGTTGCTCGGTGACTTTGTAGATTATAAGTATTAATATTAATATTGTGTTTGCGGTTGGCTGCATAATATTATAGACTAGATCCTATAATACTTAGACAACTTAATAGCTAAAACGCAATATTATTGTCGCATCTAAGGATTGTCGATATATACCTTAGGTTCTACATAGTATGAGTGATGTTGACCAAGGGAGACATATGAGTTTGTTTAACAAACTCAAAGTAATATAGCAGACCTATTCTCTAATGCATACCTTTTAAGTGCTAGGTGAACTTTTAAGGCCATGAGTATATGATACACAATGAGATATGTATATGATATCATCGATTGGCACCAGAGCAAGTGGGAGAAATTATTGGGGTTGGTGTTCTGAGAGCCAACCCGTATCGTATTTATGATAAGTTTATGAATATGAGCAATCACTGTTTCCATAATATTATATATTCAATGGTAGTACCTCTTGTCTTTTATATACATATTCAATCTAATTTAGATTAGATTGAAAATAACTGAGGTTTAGTGACATATATATTAGAAATAGACTCGAGAAAATACAGTAATTACACAGTTACAACAAGGTTTTTAATTGACATTGTGAGGTATCACTACTTGTGATATATTCTCAAATAAAGTTATTGGTCAAGATTAGCTGACACAAGTCGGTTAGTAAAATATGTTGAGACTAGTACATGTCGTAGATCGAGACTTGGTCCGATAGTTTATCTCAATGAACCATGAGCCTTGGGAGACTCATATTGACATGTATGTATTTATTTGATAAAAAGTGAATGACTTACCGAAAGTATTCCTAATAGATGTCACACTTATATAATAGGAATTTTTCGTAGTCGAGTTGCATATATAGTCCTTTGACTTGAGATACCACTATAGATGTATGCGTGATCCTCCATATTTTGACAATGGTCACGTCACCGGTAAATCCAAACCAGACCTCAATCTGTTTGTTATGCATGTACCGATGCTCATGATATCCTGTGATGTATCTATAGAGGATCTGTTAATCATGTGTGCATGATTTGAGTGTCCATTTTGTGATCTTTAAAATTTTTGACTGTAGTAAATTCTGGAAAGAAGTTCCGAATATTGATTGAGAGATCACAAATATGTCATGACACATATAAAAATTATACACTATGATGATTTCACGTTCTCATATTTGTCTTCAGTATAGTTAGGATACCCATGACGGAGGGACTATACGATATGTTTAGAACTCAACTTGTATGGTTCAGTGTAATTATCTATAGTCGTCATAATTTGAGAATGGGCAAATTATGGACATGTAGTGTGTTTTGTGATAGATATACAACCTAGAGAGTCCAACTAATAAAGTATGCTCGTAGAGCACTATGACAATTAATTATGGATAATATGGATTATTTGTAATGTTACACATACCGAAATATTTTTATATCTAATGTGTATTTGTATATGATATATAATTTGATTGAATACACATTAGATCCAATAGAATTTTGATTAATAATTTTTTAATGAATTAATATTTAATGAATTTAATAAATATTTTTTAGAAAGAATTATTTTTTCTTTATAAAAGCTTATAAAATAAGCTTTATATATGGCCAAATATTAGCCATGCATGTGTGATAAAATTTGGCATCATTTTTGGCCATATATTAAATTTTATCAAAATAACCAAAATACCCTCATATATTTGCATAAAATTTGGCCATACTTACATTTTAACGGCTTGTTAAATTTTTCATGAATTTATTCATGAGAGAGATAAGAAAATTAGGGCTCTGTGAGGGTTTAATCAATTCACCAAAATTAGAGAATGTAGAAGAATAATTGGAAGCAACCAAAGCTAGATTTAGAGAAATTAAGGTAATTTCTATCTTTATTTGGTTAGATTAAATCTTTATTTTTTCAATTGATTATGTTTATGGTTCTTCTATATTTTGGTGTCAATTGATGTTAGCCCTAATTATTTGCATATGTAAATTAATTAGGCTAATTAGTTTAATTAGGCCTAATTAGGATATATGACATCAAATTGCCATTCTAGAGTTACTTATACCACTCCATAATGACCTACAATTATTCTAGAGTGAGTTTGTGGTGGTGACTCTCCATGGTGTATTTTTTGATTTTTTAATTACATGAATTTTGAATTAATTAGGTGTTAATATGATTAATTATGTAATTAATTCATAAGGGTTGATTTTATGAAATTAATATGTTGGGGATGAAATTGGTTGTGCAATAATGCATAGGAAAAACTTGAGATGTTGTGGATGAAATTAGATGTGTAATAATGCGTAGGAAAATTTCCAGGAATATTTGGAATTGTTCCGAAAGTGATTTTGGGAATTTTCTTTAAAAAACCACACTTGAATATTTGGCTACTGCTACAGTACTCTAACTACTGTAGTAGAGTTTAGAATGTGTAGAAAAATTCTCGGAATTTTTGGAATCATTCTGGAAGTATTTTTGGAATTTTCGATAAAAATACACTATGGACAAAATGCCCAAATCTCACCATTTCAATAACCTTGGCTAATTCTACTTCTATTTACACAACCGATGCACAAGTTCATGATTCAAATCTCCATTATACATCCAAAAACAGCTCCCAAATATCCCCTACATGGCCGAATTCTATACAACACACAAACTCCCAATTTCCATAATTCAAAGAATCAAATGCACATACACACTCCAATCCACACCCCTTAGCTCTCTAATCTCAATCTCAAACTTTAAATTCCATGATCCCTAACTTAACCAAATACCCAAAGTTTTATAATTTTGGGTATTTCTCAATATAATTATCACCAAACACATATTAAAACACTCTAGCTTGCTTAACTATGCCAAAAGAATCTATTTATGCCTAAATTTTATCATGGTTTCGGAAACGAGAGATGAAAGATTGCATGCTTAATTCAAAATTAAAAGAAAAAGTGAGTCGGAAGCGTAGGCTTAGAAACTAGCTTGAGAGAGTATCAAATTTGCATAACCTTGGTATGAGAAGATGAAGGCAAGAGAGAATTGAGAAAGACGCTAGTGAGAATCCTTAAGATCATGATTTTAAGAATGATGACTAGTGATAGTTTTTATAAGACACAATGGAAGATTTTTAAGAATTAAATAATAATTAAACAATTAGGCACATGGAAAAATAATAGATCATTCCCGAAAATGAACAGTACTAGCCAGAAAATGCACATGTTTAACTTTGTTCCAGTGAGAAATTTGAAAATATGCTCAAAATTAAAGTAGTAGATCTTTATCTAAGCCTTCTGACAGTATAAAGATCACTGAAAAACAGATATCAGTAGCTTAAGTTATGGTTAAAACACTAAAGATTGTCGGAACGCGACTGAAAAATAATTACGTTCAGTATTTCAAATAATTTTATAGAATTTCTGAAAAAATAATTTTGCGAATACCAATGAACTCATGTGTGAATCTATGTTACATAATAAGTCTCACATGTTAAAATGATCATCGGGATCGTGCTAGGGTGCCCGGGGTGTTACATGTGCTCTACTTCATTCCTAAAGTTGTCTATTGTTCTGATGTTCAATCCTCATTCCCGAGGCTCTACTCTATTGCCGAAGTTATATGATGTTCTACTGTTCTTTTGAGGGGAGGCTGTCGCTGATTGTTACCCTGACGGATGCTACAGATGTAAGTTTCTTCAAATATTTTTTCCTTTCTGCCAGGTTCTCGATACAGATCAAGCCATGTTGTAGGTTCCCGTCAAGTTCACAGATCACTATTTTCATATGACGCGGGCAGCGAAGGTGGAACCGACCTCTCAGAGCTTCTCATACAAGGTACTTATAGATAAGAGTATGCATGTATGCGTGTATACATGGTTTTCTAAACTTATTTCTTTGTTTCTGATTATAGCGTCGTATTGAAGAGCTAGAGGCACATGTTAGGGATTATCAGGACCTTCAATGATGGTTTGACACATTGCATAGGCATTACGCCACTTTTGAGTCCATGACATTCGATGGGAGGTCCGCACAAAAGGGCTACATTCCAAAATGCATGTAGGGTGCTTATACCCGATGATTCTGTGTTTGAGGCTGATGAGGCGGAGTAGGCTGACGAGGAGGAGTCATCTGATGAGAGCTCTAAGTAGGATAATTTTTTTTGTAACTAAATGATGTTTGTAAAGAAACTTTTTGTACATAAATTAACTTCAATTAATAGAAATGTCATTTATTTTCACTTGTCTTTTTTTGTGTGGATAAAGTAAGTGTATTAACCAAAAGAAAACTATACAAGAGCAAAGGGGCATACCCCAGACAACTAGAGAGGACATACCCTCCTAGAAGAAAAGCCGAAAGGCTACAAGCAAAACAAGATCAACATAAAATGTCATCGGGCAAGTGCCAGGATAGGTGAAGCCATTTATTGTCATAAGATGGATTCACCTTCCTTAAAAAGCTAGCACGAATCCGAACATCAAAAATAATATCACTAAGCAGGACAAAAACAGGTCGAAGAAATGCATCATGAGTGCGGGCATTCCTCTCCCTCCATAAATGGTAAACTGACGTGGCAAAGGACAGCCGAATAAGAAGATGATGCAAAGAGGCGTCAGAAAACTGACACATCCACTCAACAGTCTGAAGACAAGTGATGTGTCAGAAAACTGACACATCACTTGTCTTTTGATTTACAATGCATTTAATTTTCACATAAAAACTCTTTTACAAGCCTCTTGCTGGAACTCATGATGTTTCTGTGTGGAATAAATATCTGGCTGTATCTATTTTACGTCTGGTCATACATAGTATCAGATGGAGTAAAATATCTGGCGGATATCTGGCGATGTCTTATGGTAGTTGGGTTCCTTCTGAGAGTAGGAATCATGCTTTCATACAACACAACCCTCAATATTCTCTATATATAGGCCATGCCTTCAAATTGTTTCCATCACAAAGGGTCTCTCTTCCATTCCTTTTTGATTTCGAAGATCTTCTAAGGCATATGCTCTCCTCATTTTCTTGCCCTAGCACCACTATCTCCCGACAGATCTCCACCAATCCATAAAAGTCTGTCCTGATTTTGTTAATATCCGACAACTTTTTAGTATATCTAGCTGGTTCTTAGTACATTCAGACACTTCCTAGTACATTCAGTCATTTCTATGGCTTGCACTTTGCAAGATCCCATTGCATCCATCATATGTAGGGTGTCTAATTGGTCACCCCCAAATTTGGCTCAAATTTTTGCCCTTCGTTACATTCACCGTGTCAAGGTAGACTATGTTTTTTTGAAGGCCGTTCCAACATCTTAGGATGCTGAAAACCACATATTATACTTCTATGGTCATGAGTTATATCCCCTACCTGAATGGTTTGCTGCTATTCTAGGTCTTCGGGCCACTCTAATTTTTGTTTCGGCCATATTTTCATGTTTTTAACCCAGCGAGCTAACACAATCTTTTTTTGATAGATGTGGTTGCAAGAGAACTTGAAGGTCATTGCTCCCCTGTCGATCTTCATATTTACCTAGTGAAGAAGAATTTTTTTAATGATGTGTGGAAAGAATGGCTGCAACAAGCATATTACAGAGAGATTTTATGGATGTGCGCTTAATGGCGTCTCAGCCATGTCACCATAGACTTCTTCGTGTTGGACAATTACGACCCATAGCATCACTATTTGTAAAAGACATTGTGGTTTTTGTACAGATTAACTATGTGACAAAGGAAATTGCTATTTTATCATTTTGTAATAGGATTACTTGAATATATATAAATGATAAAAGTCCTTATGATTAGTTCTGGATTAATAAGATATGAGACAATATTAATCCACGAACGGTTTAATCATTAAATATCCTTAGTCATAGTATTATCGAGACTGGACATCGATAATGCGGAATAGACTAGTATTACACTTGTGCGCGTTATGGAAGCTTAACGTCATAGTTCTCATATATTTAAGTATATGATACTTATGCAAGTGTGATAGAAGGTTCTGTTAGCCGTTGGACCGGGAAAAGCTTTGCTCTGGATAGACCCATGGGAATACCATTGGTAGTATGATTATGTGTATGGGAATCCGAATCAGGGTAGGTGTATGTGGTCTTAACCTGAGACTTGCATCGCTAATACTTGCGACAATCAGTAAGCTTTGGTTTTGGTCGTTCGGGGTTTTAACAGGTTCTGTGTACGCCTCTTCAGGGTTTACTAAGAATCGTAGTGTATTGGGTGTGATGTCAAGATGGAAGTATCACTTCAGTCATATGGAGAAGATGATCACGCATGGATACAGAACTAGTACTCTCAATACTGCAGCTATCGGGATAGTGTGACTAGGTCATGATTATCCGATTAAAGAGACTAGTTGCTAGTGATCCGATAAATGCTTCGTACGGGGCAGACACAATTCCAGCCCTAGGCCTAGCATATGACATCCGATACTGGATCACAATACACAATACATTGTATACTATGCCTGATATAGATTATATATTCTTCGTTGAATATTTCTGGAGAATTGGGTAGGCACGGTGCTTGGCTAGAAGCCAACCATGTCTTGTAAATTGGTAAGAATGTGGTACAGGGTATGCACTTGTTCGGATAGTCCGACAACCGGATTTACTGCCAACATATCCAGGGATCTCTTGGGTCACTTCCCAAAGATTCACCGATGACACTTGACTCAAACAGAATTAATCTAGGATTAATTAAGTGAGAGAGAAAATTAATATTGGATTAATTGCGACAAGAAATTATCTGGGATAAAATTTGAATAGAAAAGAGAAAGCGATTAATTTGGAATTAATCGACTAAATAATATATTGGATATATTAATTGAAATTGGATTTCAATGCGGAATTAAAATTAGATTTTAATTCGGGCGAATGAATTAATTTGGAATTAATTCGCAAGCGACTTTCATAATAATTTTGCTAGGCATTATTATTTAATTAATTGGATTTAATTACGTCGCGACGAAAAATTCGTTTAATCGGATTAAACGAACCCGAGCCCGAAGTGTGTTGAGCAAGCCAATTTGAATTTTGAATTTAAGTGGTGGGGCCCACTAACTTACGTCAATTGTCAACATGAGTGATGTAAGTTGTTGGGAGGATTTAATGCCTTTTTCCTTCTAACACACTTTGCCTTTGTTTAGCTTTTTGGAAAAGCTTATACCACTTTTGCAAGTCAACTTTGGTAATTAGTTTTAGAAACTAAAATATCAAAAACAAAAACACAAAACTCTCTCTCTCTTCCCTCTCCTTTGCCGTGACCTCTTCATTCTTCCTTAGAGATTTTGTTGCAAAATTTCGACCTTGCTAGCACATAGAGAGTTAAGTGAAGGTGATAGGGAAACTCACCATTGGGTTGGATACATTCAACATAAAGCTTGGAGCTTCTAACAAATAAAGATTTTTGAAATCCAACATCCGTTCAATGTAAGTTTTTTCCGCAAACTTTCTTGATCATTCACACACAATATCATGTCTTAGAGACCTTGGGCATGTCTAGGACACTAACAATGGTATCAGAACCTTATCAAAGCATGATTTGAGTTTGGGGTTGATAGACTTTATTTGGGGATTTTGTGCTTGGATTATAATTTTTTCAAAATTGGTTGTGTTTTGATGATGATGAATTGGATTTGTGCATCATAGGATTTGAGAAAAGTGATTAGATTAATTTTTCCATAAAATCCTTCTAATGGCTGAATGTAACCCTAGACTTCTCATGGTGATTTTTTGTTAAATAGACCATTAGATGAGTTTATGGAATAATATGAATATTGAATGTTGATTTATTTGGATTGAAATCAAATTGAGTGTTGTTTTATGCCCATTGCCGTGAGATTGAGCATGTAGTGATGGATTGATTTTGCTTCAATTTTTGTTGGACATGAATTGGATAATTAAAGCATGATTAATTTGATTAAATTAATATTTTGGAAATATTAGATTAATAAATTAATTATGTTAATTACACTTTAATAAAAATTAATGTGATATTTATAATATTATGTTAATATGAATTAGTCTTTAAAATTGGATTGGGGTAATTATTGTATTTGGGCTTAATGGGTTTGGTTGGGCCAAGTTTGGTTTTGGAAAATTGGGTTGGATCCAATTGGGCCTAAAACCATTTCCATAAAGTCCAAATATGATAATTGGGCCTTTAATAATTTAATTGGGGCCTAAATTGATTTTTGGCAAAATGATGATTCCTTATTGGGCCTTGGCATCTTGGATTGGATCCATATTGGCCAAAGCCCATGCCTTAAGAATTAATTGAAAGCCCATTGGACTTTAATTAAAATAGTATTGGATACTAATTGGGCTTTTGAGACTCATTTAGATTAGATTTAGAATCTAAGTCTAAAAGGCACATAAATAAGTGTAATTATTTAATTTGGAATTAAAATTAGAATTAGTATTGAATACAAATTAAATTGGATTTAAAATTGTAGTTCGATATAATTCAAGAATACGTACTTTGAGTATTTATTCTTAAACGAGTTGGACTCGCGCAAATCAAATTGTTGTTTGAACATTGGATGGTTATTAATTCAAAGATTAATTAATTGGATTAGATTAATTGAATAACATGCTTTGTGTGGATACTTGGATGTATGAATAATGTATATCGGATGAATGTTAGAATGGTGGGGGCAATTTTGGAAATTATTGTAATAAATTCAGAATTTATTAAATTGGACCTGCGTGTCAAGTCTATTATCTATTTACTCTTTGTATTTCTCTTCTCAGCAATTCCCCTCAATGTAAATGAGGTTTCTTTAATGTATTATGTAATTGGGTAGAAGTATGAATAGTGCTAGCGGGAGAGAGGAAAATGAGAGATTTGTTCTAGGAACAAAGTTTGTTATATATCCAACCGCATATCATTATTAATTTATTTGCGCCTTATTATGCTTTTAGAATGCATGTTTAAGCGTGTATGATGAGACCTAATCAAAGATAATAAATTGGATGCCAATTTACGTGAAAACCCTCACTTTAATATTAAGCGTATTCCTTCCATTGAGTGGTTATTTCTCAAGATCCAAGATTGGCTTTGATTTGTTGACCAAAATCAAGATCATTGTCCATCGTGGATGTGTTTGAACCACGAATGCTTTGTTATATATCGCATGTCTTGGGCAGTTGTGACTTGTTGGCCAAAGTCAAGGTCACTTATGTACATCGACGTGGATTACAAAGTTTTCCCACTGTCAATGGGTCGCACTTAACTGGAATCATTAAGCTTGTTGAGCCAAAGCCAATGCTTAGTTGATTCAGAGGAAAAGGTTAGGATATATATATTGGATATATATTTGGACTTGTAGGTCCACCTACCGGATCTAGGAATTGGATGAGATCCAATTGATCTTAGAGATCTACCTAGTTAAGTTTCATACAACTTGTTGGCAAAAGTCAAGGTTGTGTGTTATTTAACCGGATCCTAACCCACTAGGAAACTGGGTTTCTCGAGCACTCAACAGAGGGTTAGAGGCTCACCAAAAAATAGTGGGAGGCCAGTATTAAATTTGCAATTTCGTTTAATACTTGCTAAACGTGCTCTTTATTTTTCATCGTTATATATTTATATTAGTTGGACTAATATTTTATTGTTTTCTTTGAACAGTTGGACTATACCATAACTTCATTTGTAGGTGATTATATAGTTGGACTATAATAATCATTACATTTGATTCTACCCAATATCGTTGATTGAATAGTTAGACTATTGCAATCAAGATGACTGGAAAGATTAGCGTTAGAGACATCGTCACGAGCGATAATGTCTTTAACGACGCCAATTTTCCAAATTGGGAGATGAATCTTAGGATTGTCCTGGGAGCCGAGAAGTTGCTCTATGTCATAGACAGACCTCTCGGGCTTGAGTCTGGACATTAGCGGGTTATTGATCATGAGCTTTGGAAGACTCACAGTGATGACAACTCAATTGCTCAGTCCGTCATGCTTGCCGCAATGACCCATCAATTTCGTCGTCAAAATAAGGGATTGGATCCCTACAACATGATGTTGAAATTGAAGGACCTTCATAGATCTAATCATAGAACTCAAATGTATGAATTGTAAAAGAAGCTCTTTTGCTCACGTATGTCAGAGGGTACATCTGTTGAGCACTATGTGTCACAGATGATTGCTGACATCGAACAACTAGTTCAGCTGGGCATAACCTTTCGAGGCTGAGACTTCCATAGATTTGATCTTACAGTCTCTGCCCGACTGTTGGGGCGGGTTCATCATGAACTACAATATGATGAACCAAGAGAAGACTCTTGGAGAGTTGATGGCGATGCTGAAAGAGGCAGAGCCAGAGCTTTTGAAGGGCAAAAAGCGCGAGGTGTATTTCACTTTGACATCTTAGAAGGCCAAGGCTTGGCCGAAGGCTTCTGGAGGTGTGAAGAAGAAGAAAAGAAAGGGCAAGGCCAAATCATCAAAGTCTTATGGGAAGGCAAATGAAAAATCCCAAGATGTCTGCCTATAGTGTGGCAAACGGGGACACTGGAAGCATGACTGCCGTGAGTACAAGGCGCACATGAAGAAAGTGAAGGCAGGCAAGGCTCCGGCTTCAGGTATGTTTGTTATTGAAATAAACATGTCTACTTCTAGTTTTTAAAATTGAATTTTTGATTATGGATGTGGTACTCATATATGTACTGATGTGCAGGATCTACAGATTAGCAGGAGACTGGCTTCAGGTGAGATTGAACTACGAGTTGGAAACGGGACTAGAGTCACTGTTTTGGCTGT
>SKCR01035248.1:0-81929 GCA_019454045.1 Zanthoxylum bungeanum
TATATTCTAAGTATTAATCTTGTAAATATTTCGAATTTTGTCAGTTTTATAATCTAAATGAGATAATTGATTTACTTACACGTAATATTTAGTCTCATTCATTTCGGGTTGAAAATATATTCTAAGTATTAATCTTGTAAATATTTCGAATTTTGTCAGTTTTATAATCTAAATGAGATAATTGATTTACTTACACGGAATATTTATGTCTCATTCATTTTCAAATAATAATCATAATTCACTGTGCAAAAACTAATAGTCAGAATCTGCGTCCTGAAACATAGTAAATAAGAAAAATTCATGAAATAAAAGAAAACTTAAAAAAAATAATTAAAAATAAAATAACAAATAATAATAGACCCAAATCCAAAAAATTTGCTAGGTTTTATGAGTGGCTTCTATTTAGATTTATTTTAATATGAGATTATATTTTTATATTATAATAGGTTTTTTTAATAATAAAAATATTAATTGTAGAGATTATGTGCCACGTGTATTTTTTATTTAATACAAGATTGATTATACTATATTTTTATATTATAATAGCCAATATAAAAAATTGAGTGTCATGTGGTGCGATGAGAAAACTTAAAAATATTTAACTTATATATATACACACACTTTGTCGGATTATATGTGATATTATTTAAAATTTAATCGGATAATATAATTATTTTCTTATTATAAAGAGTTATTATTTAATAGATTTATTGATTTAATTTTATAATTTAATAGTATTTTTTAAATTATAATAGGATATTTTAATATATTTTCTTATTATAATATAATTCTTATAAAGTTAGAATATGTATTTTTATTGTAATAATTTTTTTATTTAATACAAAATTAATTGTAAAAATATTTTAATTTTATAATTTAATAAAAAAATTAATTGTAAAGGTTAATTGTAGAGATTAAGTATCATTTATGTTTTTTTTTTATTTTAATGAGAGATTATAATATTTTTTCTTATTATAATAGGTTTCATTATTTTAATTTTATAATTCAATAATAATAAATTAAAATATTAATTAATTAATTAATTAAATTGATTAATATTAAATTATATTATAATAGGCTTCTTAATAATTTATTATTTTAAATTTATAATTTAATAAATAAAAAATAATTACATAGATATTTTAATTTTATAATTTTAATATGAAACCACAATGTGACACAATGAGAAAGTTTAAAAATATTTTAATTTATATATATATATATTATATATATATATATATATATATATATATATATATATATAATCGACATATTGTACCGAAATATGAAAACTACTACTCCCACCCCCTCTGACATGCGTCCCTCCTCTTGTCTCCCCGGAAATTTCAAATTTGCCCATTCTGAGTGAAAAATTTCCTTCCTAGTTTTGCGCAAAACTATGACATAGTTTTCTTTGGGATTTAAATTTCAAATTTGTATTTTTTCTATTTTTTATTTGTTTAATAAATATTACAAATTTACTATTTATTAATTTAATTTTTTGATTAATTTTTAATTTAATTAACAATATAAAATAAATTTTGACATATCTATTTGATTCTGATTCTGATTTTATTTTTACTTTATTAAAAATTATTGTCTTATTTAATTTCTTGAATCAGTATCCATATATACTTTTACTTTATTAAAAAAAATTTACTTTATTAAAAGTAGTGTAGATTCTGATTCTGATTTTATATTTTCTTTATTAAAAGTTGTTTGTCTTATTTAATTTCGTAAGTCAGTATCCATATTTTTAAGTGTATTTTTTTTATGTTGTTATTTGTACTTTTTTTTTAAATATATATTTCTCTGATATACATGAGAATATTTTTATAATACATAAGTAGTGTTGAATAAATTAAAAAAAAATCACAAAAATTAAATGAATAAATGAACACAAAATAATTAATAATAAATATGAAATTTGTAATATTTATTAAACAAATAAAAAAGATTAGATATATAAAGAACAAAAAAATATAAATTTTAAAAAATAAACAAAATTAAAAAAATTAATTAATAAATAAAAAAATGTAAGTTGTGTTAAAAGTAGTGTTAAATAAGTGTATATATATTGGGGGAATGAATTTTTATAAAAGAGATGAGTAATTTTGACATTTTAAGTAAGAGAAAGAGGATGTGGGAATTTTGGGGAGGTGGGAGTAGTAGCCCTTCCAAAATATTCATGATGTTAATCGTTTTTATAAAAATAAATTTGTGGGATCAAATATGAATAATAATGTTTAAAATCAAGTTAAGAATAATCCAGCGTACTAGATATAGGGGCAAAGGAGTACTTTCAAACACCCGAAAAAGGCTCGTTCGCATCGCCCGCTCTTAAGAAAATTCGAATTTCGAATCATCCTCGCACGTGCTAATTTTTTTTTTTTTTTTTTGATCATCCACGTCCACACTCCACAGCACATTTTCTATAAGACCGCCAAAAATTTCATTTCGAAAATTTGCCAAATTCGCTTCTCTCTCCTCTCTATTCTTCTTCATCTTTTGATGCACAGCAGCTACCCACCCAAACCCTAGCCTCCTCATTTTATATTTTTAAAGAACAGAGTCCTCTTCTTGTTCTTCATTCTTCTGCGGTCTTGAATTTATCATCAAGGTAAAATTACGTTGTTTGGTTATCGAGAACATCTCTCATTTTATCGAGAGCATTTTGATTTCCTGGAAAATGTGACGTTTCTCGGTTTCTTTAAAGACGATGCTGGAATTTATGAAAACTTCGTTTTCTTGGTAATTCACTATCTTGTTTTTTGCAGTTTTCGGAAGAAATCAATAAACGAAGCAGCAATGCCAGAGGCACGTGACAGACTCGTGAGGCCGGTGGACGTCGCGATCGTCTTTGCTCAAAGACGGCACGGTGTTCTCAGAATCTTTCACGACGAACCGGAAAATACTCCAAATCCACTCGGATCTCCACTCGGTAGAGCGGCTGCTGCTGCTGCGACGCCACGTGTTCAAACGAGAGTTGCTGGAAGTGGTGGTGGCAGATTGGGGACCCCGAGTAGCGGCGTTGCACGTGGAAGGAGGAACGGGTTTGGATCTGCGTCGGTGACACGTGGACCAATAGGGAGAGAGAATACGCCAGTTGGAAGTGCTCGAAGAGGACGCTCTGTATTACCTTCTTGGTACCCAAGGACGCCTCTTAGGGATATCACAGCTGTTGTGAGGGTATTGCTCCAAATTTTGATGGATTTTTTTAAAAACTGAAATTTAATTCTTTATAAGTTATTTTAATAAATGATCTTTAGTTTCTGCTCAGTGATTGGGTCTTGGGTACATGAAATTTCTTAAATCAATTTATAGATTTGTCCTGCATTTTAGGAATTAGGTTTCTTTTTATTGAATTTGAAAAAAATCACACCTTTTTCATTTGATGTATAGTGTTCTTTTGCATTTTCACTTAGTTATGTCAATTAGTTAAGTTCAGTTGGTATATTATTGTCTATCTTGTTGAAGACCTTTGTGGATAATGTTATGTGCCCATCATTGATATGGAGAGTGATTGCAGCTGCATTTCTTTTCTTTAGATGGATTTTTGATGGTCTTGTATTGAATCACCATTTTTGCTATTGAGTAAATGGAATGTACTATTATTTCAGTTCTTTTGTGTCCATTCTGTAGATTTTAAGATTTAGTATCCAAATAATTTGTTGGTTGAGTTCATAACTGTTGAAGCTGTTTTATATTGATTTTGAGGAGATGGTTATTGTGGTGTGCATTTGCATTCAGAATTAGGTGATGGGGTACTGTTTTGGATTGTTTAAGTCAAGAGTTCATCCCCGGTGGTTCATTCAGCCTGCTGATTACATATACTAAGGTTCTAAAGCCTTCTCCAATGCAGTATTGGCCCAGCGAGGTGCTATCAGTGTTGCGACAAATTTGGGGAAACACTGTTCATTTGGCACAATTTTTTAAATCCATAATTTTTTGTTTCACTAATAGTGTCTTAATCAAACATTAACGGCACTTTACCTCTATAATTAGGAGTCCAGATCGATGTCTCATGCTTGCAGTTTCAGAGCCCGTTGAAGATGATCTGAATGTTTCTTTAATAATTGGTGTAATGGGTTGGAGTTAGAAAAGATAAATGGTGTTAAAGTTGCACTAGTTTAGTGTGAAAATTGCACCAAAATAGGTTTTTGGGTTGGAGATGTCCTAAAGAGTTCCTCCTGTTTTTGTGTTGTCAATTCTTACGTCAGAGATATCATAGAACCATTCAGTTATCTAAGTAGATAGTTTTGGTTCAGTTCATACCAGTTGAGGCTGTTGTATTTGATGTTGATGGGTCAGTTCTTGTGGTGGTGATGTCAGAGCATCCTTTTAGCCAATATCATATTCATGTGGTGTAGCATTTGCATTCACAGTGATTTAGGGGGAGAATGGGTCCTTTTTGGATGGTTTATTAAACAAATATGTTGGTGAAAACAGGAATTGTCAACCTCAGAATGAGTTAGCTGTTAGAATGAGTTAGCCGTGCTGATTGCATGTACTGAAGTCAAAAAAGAGTTACTCCTGTTATTTGGGTCTTCAATTCTCGAGTCAGAGATATCATTAGACTTCCATCGAGTCATAAGTAATATTTTTTGGCAGTTCTGTTTGATATTGTAGTTGTTCAAGGCTTCTTCAACTTGGTTTTTGATAATTTTAACTCTGGTTTTTTAGGCTATTGAAAGGAGAAGAGCTCATTTGGGAGAAGTCGAAGGCCTACAAATGGAGACTCCAATGTCCCACACCCAGAGAGTCAATGATTCTTCTGTGCCACTGTCAGGTGCTCCCCTAGAGCATGATATATCTATGAGGACCCCAATTACAACCTTGGGTGTGAAGCATTGTCCACTTTCTGTTGGTAAAGTGCCTAAGATTTTGCTTGATATCACAAATCAGTCTGGTGCAGAGTTGGAGTCTCTCACACCACAGAAGAAACTTCTGCACTCAATTGACAAAGTTGAGAAGGTTGTGATGGAGGAGTTGAATAAACTGAAGAGAACCCCAACTGCTAAGAAAGCTGAGAGGGAAAAAAGAGTTCGCACTTTGATGTCAATGCGTTGATTGCTTTTTTTTATCTCACAATTCTGTTGTAGAGGACATCAACAGCCAGAATTGGTAGATGAGCTTGGGCCCTGTGCAGTGAGATTGATCATCCTCTGATGATCAATACCATTTCCGACATTGGTCATCCACTGATGATATTCTATTATAGATTACATATCTTGGTTTAATTGATACTGTTATTTTGTTTACTGACATCTAGCTAAGATGAATTGTACAGATGAGGGCAATTTTGCTCGTTGCTTGTTAACATTGTTGCTGAAAGCCTAGGCAATCAGTAGGCATTTCTTTTGCTGCCTTCATTCTTTGAAGTTTTCTGTAGGACTTTACGTATTATCCTTAAACAATGTGATATCATTTCTGTATTTCATTTTCTGTGATATTTCTTCTTTAGGTCTTTGCCAATGTAGTATAACATTTTAATAATAATAATGAACAATATTTGGTGAAAGTTTTGTTTACAAATATGCTCTGTGGTAGTTTTAACAATGTTGATTATAATTCCTGCAGTAGTTTTTCGGCAGGCATTATCCAATTCAGTTTGTTTTGTACCCTATGGTGCAATTTCTTAATAGTTGCCTGCATATTTCTGATGGATGGTGATGGTGTTGTTACTTGTTCTGCAGAGAGATGCAATTACATAATCTGTAGGTGAGTTCTAACTCATTTTAATAGTTTGCTTGTTTATCCTTGCCTTTTTTTTCACTTATTTTTTGCTCTGTCATCATCATTCTTTGATCATGGAAGCTACTATAACAATATTCTGCTTAGGCTGCTTTCCTTTAGGTACCAGTACCACAATTTCAGTCTCAATGACTCATCTCTTTCATAGTTAATTTTTTGTTGCCTGGTAATAATTTTTTTTGAATGAGACATAGTTTGTGATTCGTCAATCATCTCATGCAAGAAAGAACAGGAAAGCTTTCTTAAGCAGGCATGGGACAATGTAAGCTGAAGATTTGGCTGCTTTTAAGCCTACAGTTCATGCTGTTGCCTGTGAGGTCTCTTCTTTGAGTGACACCTTCATACTTCCGCCGCAAAGCAGCTTTCCTTGTACTCTAATCAGAGGAGAATTTATTCATCTTGAAGATATGAAATTGTCTAATTAGAGTATATGTATCCTATCAGTATCTCTTGGCTTTGCAAATGCAATGCTGATGTCCATGTTTTGGTTATTTTGTGCAGGAGAAATGAAAGAGTAGTGATGAGCCAGAGGAGTAACAAGATGTAGTTTGATAATGGTGCCCATTATCTGCAGTCAATAATGGTGCCCATTATCTGCAGTCAATAATGGTGCCCATTGATGCGGTTTGATATGTGTACTCGACAATATCAAAGCAAGCAGGTGAGATACTATGCATGATTTTGAGGTCCATTTATTTATAAATATGACGGTTGTGTCAAGCACATGATGGTTAAATGTTAACTCGTTATCTATTTGGTCATCGATTTAAAGTTCGAAAACAGCGTTTATGTGGAAAACATAAATAAAACTGTGTACATCAAATTTTTTTTCATTTATTCCTTCTAAAGGGAGCCTTATGCAATTGAGTACGATCTTTACATAAATGTATACCCAAATCCTCTCTAACCCGCATATTCAAAGCGTAAGCTTTTGGTGTCACTCCAAGAGGTTTCCGTCAAAAGAACAACCCAAAAACATGAAAAATTCACAAGTTGATCGACAGCTACATTATTTTGCAGCAAACTTATTCTTGATAATCAAGGCCTAACTAAAATTCGGGATATCATTATTCCGAAAAAAAATTTTAAAGTTTCGGGATCATCAAAGTTGTGTTGAAGTCAGTTTATGAATAATTACATGATTGCAATTCAGATTCCATTTCGAAATGATAGATGCCAAAATGATGATATGAGATGGAATTTGAATATTTGATATTGTTCTTAACGGACCCATTTATATATTTTATGTCTCAAATGCATCAGCAGGCAATCAAAATGGGAGCCTAAGATTGATGGTTACCCTGTGCTTAATAATGTGACTGGACCACATCAAGTTCGTACTAGGACCACACCTAATTTCCCCACAAATTACGTATATGATCTAATAATTTCATCAAAAGTTTTAAGACTTTGCAATCAATTGATGTTCTCATTTGTTAATTTTAATTGATTTATTAGGTTTCATAAGCTACCCCACGAAAATAACCCTACCTTAATAGTAAAAGGTTTCCCCCGCCTTGTTTGTCTAATTATGAAGCAAGATTCTCTTTTTCTAAGATTAAAAAATGAATTGATTTTGCAATTTGGATGCTTGCAATTTGCATGCACAGATATTGTTAACACATGGGACAATGCTAAAGAAATAACAAGTCCTTTGTGTTTGTCCTGTTTCTGACTTAATTTTTGATCGATAAGTTCTAACCAAATCAAAACTTGGGGGCATGAAATATTTTAAGTTTGCAACTTGAAAATCTCTATATAATGCATGTTACAAGTTCACTAATCACTCTCCTTAGAAGCCCTGAAGCTCAAGCAATAAATCATCTAATTGCCATGGCTATCACAAGTGCTGGTGACTTGCTATACTATCTCATGTTCCTGATTTGGTTCATTACTGCTCTTTTTATTCACTATTTTATCAAAGCATACTTGAAACCAGCTCTGAGTCCGATCTCACCGCCACCTAGCCCGCCAGCACTTCCCTTTATCGGTCACCTTCACCTTGTAGGCAAAGTCCTGCCCAAATCCTTCCAAACCCTAGCTCGCCGCTATGGCCCTCTTATGCAGATTAGTCTTGGTGCCTCAACATGTGTTGTTGTATCTAATGCTGAGGTTGCCAAAGAAATATTCAAGACCCAAGAGCTGAACTTTTCATCTAGACCTGAGTTTGGTTCCTCGGAGTACTTCATTTATAGAGGATCAAGGTTTGTTCTTGCTCAGTATGGTGACTACTGGCGGTTCATGAAGAAGCTATGCATGACAAGGCTCTTAGCCGTTCCTCAGCTTGATAAGTTCATTGATGTACGCGAGCAAGAGAAGATCAAGCTAGTGGAATCTGTGATGAAATGTTACAGAGAAGGAAAGCCTTGTGTTTTGAGTAGTAAACTAACAACTTTGACAAATAATACTATTTGCAGGATGGCTATGAGCACACGGTGTTCGGGGAGTCACAATGAAGCTGAAGAGATTGAAGGGTTGGTTAAGACTTGTTTGAAGCTTGCAGGTAAAGTAAGTGTAGGTGATGTTTTGGGTCCTTTGAAAATATTTGATTTCTCTGGGAGTGGGAAGAAGCTTGTTGCTGCGTTGCTCAAGTTTGATCAGATTGTGGAGAGGATCTTGAAAGAACATGAAGAGAAGGCCAAGAATGGGTTTGATGGAGATCAAAGGAAGGATCTTATGGACATTTTGTTGGAGATATATAGGGACCCAAATGCAGAACTCAAGTTAACTAAAAAGGACATCAAGTCTTTCTTGCTTGTAAGTTCTATTTTAAAGTTGTGTTTATATTACCAATCAAATATCCTTTATAATGTTATTTGCTTTGATTAGGACATATTCATGGCTGGCACGGACACGTCGTCAGCAGCAATGCAATGGGCCATTGGAGAGCTCCTGAATCGTCCAGAAGCTTTCAACAAGCTTAGAGAAGAGATCAATGAAGTTGTTGGACCCAACAGGATAATCAAAGAATCAGACGTCCAAAATCTGCCTTACCTTCGAGCTGTAATCCGTGAAACTCTAAGACTTCACCCTTCAGCACCATTGATTATCAGAGAATGTGCGGAAGATTGCAAGGTCAATGGTTCCTTTGTCAAGGCCAAAACAAGAATGCTGGTTAATGTGTATGCAATTATGAGAGACCCTGAGTTGTGGACTAATCCTGATGAGTTCATGCCTGAGAGGTTCTTGGAAAAGTCTGGTGAGAAAATTGGTGAGCATCAAATGGAGTTTAAGGGTCAGAATTTTCGGTACCTTCCATTTGGGAGCGGACGCAGAGGATGCCCCGGTGCATCACTTGCTATGCTTGTGATGCATGCAGCAGTGGGAGCTTTGGTTCAATGCTTTGATTGGAAAGTCAAGAATGGGGAGAAAGTTGATTTGAGGACAGGGTCAGGTTTTGCAGCAGAAATGGCTACACCACTTGTGTGTCATCCGATTCCACACTTGAAGCTTTTGTAGGCAATAGCATTTATTATTCAAATAAGTGAAGGAGCTTTCTTTATGTTTATTACTTGTTAAGTTTGAAAGTGTGTATATTTGGGTTTCAAAGACTTTTCAGTGCTATTGTTAAGCTCCTGTTGTTTTGGAAGTTTATGTAAATTGGGTGTTGTGATTTTGATTTATTATGGAAAAAAAATCTTGCATTTGGTGACCAAGGTATGATTCATAAGCAACGCTCTGGATCAAGAACACCATCATTGGGAAAATACACTCTCTCCTCACCATGGAACTCATCCAGAGAGATGACACATTAAGAAGGCCAGAAGTTGTAACGTCCCACGGTTCAAAACCAGCAGCGTAAAACGCAGCAGATATTTCTCTCCCTCCATTGCTACCTTCCTCTCGAATCACAGCTACTTTCGTTTTTGTAGTTGCATTCATATACTTCCCATGAGCTTATTATCCTAGGTTGGAATAAATTGATAAGATCCTCTTTTAAGTCCTCATGTTCTTCCCGTGTGGCAACATGACCCTTAATAGACCCGGCCGGCGGTTCGGTTCCGGTTCGGAACCGAACCGAACCGGCCGGTTTCCGGTTCCACAAGTGTGGAACCGGAACCGAACCGGTTAAATCCGGTTCGGTTCCGGTTCCACACTTAAGTGGAACCGGAAAGTCGAACCGAACCGGAACCGAACGGTTCGGTTCCGGTTCGGTTCGGTTCATTTTTTTTTTTTAATTAATTAAAATAAAAAATTGAGAGGAGTCAAATCATTAAATAAAAAAAAATTTATTAATTAAAAAAAATGAGATTAAATTTATAAATAAAAAAAAAATTATTACATTGAAGAGCTTGAGCTTAAATTTTTTAAATAAATGTGCAGTGGGATAATAAACACCGCTAAAAACTAAAGTAGCATCATTAAAAACTCTTAAAATATCTAAAATTCTTTCACAAATATCCCATTGACTAGGATAAAGTGTGATATTTTGAACATGTTGAGAAAAAAAACTACATAATGCATCTTTGTATTGAAGTGCTTGACATAAAAGAAAATAAGTAGAATTCCAACGTGTTGGAACATCTCTAGAAAATTTAATCGGTTTAATACCATTTATTTTACAAAACTTGGTCCATTCCCTCCTAACTTGAGAATATGACCAAATACAGTTAAGTGCCGTCTAGGCGTTCCAAATTAAAATGAATTTTGAAAATATCGGAGGACCGAGCCTTAACTTCTCTTCTCCGTGATTGTGCACTGACACTGGGGCCGCTCTCTTGGGTCGGCATATTTGACATTATGTTCTCGGATGAGCTTGCCATTTGAATAATTGCGAATTTGCGATGCGAATGCCGAATGTGATAACAAATTAATTAACAACTAAAATAAGAGAATTGTATTGAAGTAAGATTGAGAATAAGAGATTTATAGAAAATGAGAGAGTTGAGAAATTGGTGTGATGAAATTATGAAAAATGAATCCTATTTATAGAATTTTAGAATTTTTTTGATACCAAAAATGCCCCTAAATATAACCGTTTTATTACCGTTATTAGGGGTACATTAGTAATTTTTTATTTTATATAATAAAAAAAAATTTATAATTTTTTTTATAATTTTTTTTTTTGGCAGGGAGCCGTTTGGCAGGGAGCCAAACGGCTCCCTGCATCCCCCAACGGCAGTAGCCGTTGGGGGAATAAGGCCCCCAACGGCTACTAGCCGTTGGGGGCCTTAGGGTTCCTGTTGGAACCCTACGGTTCCAACAGGAACCCGACGGTTCCAACCGGAACCGTTCGGTTCCGGTTGGAACCGTCCGAACCGGTGGAACCGTACGGTTCCACCGGTTCGGACCGGTTCGAGTTGGGGTGGAACCCCAACCGAACCGGTCCCATTCCGGTTCGGTTCCGGAACCGGAACCGGAACCGGTTGGAACCGGAACCTTCCGGTTCCAACCGGTTCGGTTCCGGTTCCGAACCGGAACCGTGGCCGGGTCTAACCCTTAACTTGACTTTAAGGCTATGTCATCCAAAGGTGCTACTAAATGGACAAATCTTATCAATGTCCATGAATAATAAACCATAGATTTTATCACCTACACCATGAAGTTTTTGGGATATTAAAGGAACATATCCAAATTAATATGGAACAAATATATGAACTTAACCAATTAAGAATCTAATTATACATGCATTACTAGTTAGAGAATTTATTTACAAATTTATTGAAATAAATTCACATCTTCACAATGTAATTACTAACATTTTCTTATTGTAGACATTCTCCTTAATTAACCAAAATGGTCAACCTTTCTTATGAGCACTAAGCCTATATTTATATGGAAGAGGATTCCCATTTCCATTACTTACATGGAACAAATATATGAACTTAACCAATTAAGAATCTAATTATACATGCATTACTAGTTAGAGAATTTATTTACAAATTTATTGAAATAAATTCACATCTTCACAATGTAATTACTAACATTTTCTTATTGTAGAGATTCTCCTTAATTAACCAAAATGGTCAACCTTTCTTATGAGCACTAAGCCTATATTTATATGGAAGAGGATTCCCATTTCCACTTACATGGGGAAGTTATTTTCCTGACATGAACCATGAAGCATCCAAATGTCAAGCCTTGAGGCATGGATCCAATCCACATAAAAATCTCGCCATAGTGGCCTCTCTATCATCCACTACATTTACTCTAATCATAGCAAACCTCCATCTCTGTGTAATAATCCTCTACACTCATAGATCCTTGATAGAGATTCTATAACTTTTGGTATAACTCCCTATAGTACTGGCTGGATATAAATTGCTTTCGCTTGAGAGTCTCGATAGGCCTCTCATGGTCCATTCTCTTACTAGTAACTAACTGATTCCACTAAATCAAAGCGCAATCCGTGAACTCAATAACTGCAAATCTAAGCTTCTTGCCCTCTAAACAATTAATGCAATTAAAGAACAGCTAGATTTTCTTCTCTTATTCAAGATATGCTTATGGGTCGTTTATTCCTCGGAATGAAGGAATTTTCATCTTAATATTCCCCAAATCTCCATCTATTGCATCCCTCACACTGCGGTATCTTCGATCATCATACTCATGCCCGTCATCGTACCCATACCTATCACCTCGCCTATGATCTCTATCAAACTGCCTATCTCTACTCCCATGCCTCTGCTCATACCTCATGTCTCTAGGCCTATATCTCTTTTTCACGTCATCCATGTCATCATAACTCTGTAGGTGTTCTCATCCTCATACTCACGTGGTGGTGGCACATTTTGTGGCAGTGGTATAGATGGTGGCGGCGGCGGTGCCCTATGGACACTACTAGCTTGAAGGCTTGCCATACCCCGTAATCTCTCCATAGTCTCACATATTTTGTCTTAAGAATCACGTATCTTCACAAATTCCACACTCAAATTCTCAAACTTACCCTATACTACGATAATTCTAGTATCAATATCAAAAATTTGGTCCGCCATCTCAAACTTGAATAAAGGGAAATTAACTAGATTCAAGGAAAATTAAAATCATAAGAGACTTAATGACGAATTGACTCAATTAATTAACTAAGACTCAATAAAAAAAATAGATTTGAAAAATCAGTGAATTATACCCCAAAACAACCACTTATTGAAGATTAACCAAAATTTTCTAATTTACTAAGGAAATTTACATGCCAAGTAAAGTAAGATACAAGTTTTCCCTAACCAACAAGGAAAAATAAATAACACACAATTAATAAAAACAAATCAAATTTAAACTGTAGGGAACCGCTCTCGGCAATAAGATAAAAAAATCAGTCAAAATTTTTCTTTTTAAGGAACACTAAGGCGAAACCCTAACACAACTTAACTCACAAGGAACTTGATCAAATTTCTTTAATTCTCAATCACTTTCATGCATGATCAGATAACATCAGATCAGAATCGCATGGATGGGCTGAGTTGATTTATTATGGGTGACACGACCCACGACCCTTACTTAACATCTCTCACTCATGATGATAGGTTCCATGGTTTCATTATTATCTCTGCAAGAATAATTGATATTTAAATAATTATATCGTGCGATCAACATACTCGAGACCTCATTTTCTATGCATATGTTAGGAATACATAGCTTCTCGAATAATTAATAAAATATTGGAGTAGATTAAGTATGCAATATCCTCGATCATTTATCACATTATCTATCTCTTGATTTTAAGATTAATTTTATATTGACAATCATGTTTGATCATATATAATATCATAAGTGGTCGACCAATGAATACAAGATAATGCGATATGATTCATATAATGCTATTTTTTTTTCTTGAATCTCTCAATCTTAATTCAATTCGCATTTTTAAAGATGTTCTATTCAATCAAATCTCTCATGGTCTTCTTGCAACACTCCAAGATAGCGATTATCAAATCTAAACTTTGAGAAATAGACAAAAATCTAAAGGGTACAATATGAGATTAACATAATATCAAGGTCTCATACAATATCATGATCGAGATCTTTAGTTGTATTACCTTTATAAGTCATAAGTGTACACGTGGTATGAAATATATGTTATGATATTCTTTCATTTCCTATGCAGTGTATGTCTTCATTATCAAAATACCATACATATGATAGTTCAAGCATTCATAATATCTAACTTGAGTTCACTTATCCACTCATATTTATTCTCAAAACTCATATATTATATTAAGAGAGATAAAGTGAAACAAACTTTTACACCTAAGGTCGTATCATTAAGAAATTGACCTTGTAAATTTGATTTACTAATGTGATAATATTTCTTAATTTTAAGCTTGAGCTCCCCTAATTTATCACTAAGATAATAAGCTTAAACATTTATCTAATCTCCCATTATCACAAAATAATATAGGAGATTGTTCGATGTGAAAAGGTCAAAAATTCTTTTGTTTGGCACACTTCTAATACCAAAAAGTAGTATAATTTACTAAACGTATATAAACTTATTAACATGTAAGTATTGAATACAAATATCAATAAACATTAACACTAGAAAATATGTGTATGTATATATATATGTGTGTGTGTGTGTGTGTGTGTGTAACGACCGAGAATTTCAATTACTGATACATCGTGGGACGAGTATCACATAATATAAATCATCTTTGGACACATATACCCTCATGAAATAATTTTGGTGAACAGTCGTCTAAATCTTCGAAAATCTCGATACTAGATGGTATGATGTTTTACTCCAGACAACCCAGGGTATTTGGGTCATAGCTTTCTCATATGAACTCCGATTTTTATGAATTTCATATCTCCGGAAATCTGAGATCGAGACCTACAATGTCCACGTTGAACATTTTTCCGAAATTAAACCAGAAACAGGTTGAAAATATATATAAAAAATTTGGATGAATAGTACTCGGACCTATCTAGAGAAATCTTTAAGTTTCTCAAAGTTTCTACACTTTTCTTTAATGAGGCAAATTATAAAATCTCACTAGTATAAAAGGGGGACTATTGAGCATCCCTAATTGGTAGAGAAGAGATAAAAACGTAAGAAGTAGAGAAAGAAAAAGAAGGAGAGAGAAAGAAGAAAGAAAATGGAAGAAAGATGAGGAATAAGAGAAATCAAGTGCCATATTCATGCATCAAGCAAAAAAGAAGATCAACAACCATTGGAAATTTGAAGAATGTGAAGAAATCAAGTGAAATGAGGTAAGGCCAATTTGACCCAAATTGTGGATTATGGAATTTTGATGTTATAAAGTTAGGATGGTGTTAGTGGCATGTTAAGAATTGCATTTAATAAAGAAATGATATGGAAATGGATTGTAGAGAGAAATACCCAAATATTGAAATCCTAGGTGTTGAGCTAAAGTAGAATTATGAGATTGGGAGTTGAATTAGTGATGGAATGTTGTTTTACATAATAGAAAATTGAGGTTAAAGAATTGTTTATGCATAACTAAAGTATGAGAGGTTGAGGATGCATTTGGGTAAAATAGGCTTTGAGAAGCAAATGTTAAAAACCTGAAAAACAAACGTACATCGCGACACCCATGGGTTCAGTGTCGCGACGCGCACTGGGAAATTAATGAAGAATCGTTTCTAGTTTGTCAGCGTCACGATGCGCAAAGACTTGCGTCGCGACGTGACCTGGAAATTTTCATGTATCCCTTTCTGGAATGGTGCGCGTCGCGACATGCAAGGCTTTGTGTCACGACACGAAGACCAGAATTTCACCAAAATATTTTTATTTGTTCCAGCTTTACCCTAGCGTGTTAAAGGCCACCCCAAGGATCTCGTATTAGTTCGTATATATATTGACATGATATACGCATGATACACAATGAATGTTAACGATTACTTGAATAGATAAATTAGCCTAATCCAGTAACTTTTTCCCATTCCATCTTCTAATCAAATTTTCAATTATAGATCATTGCATGAACCATAAATTTCTTCAGCAAAATTAAGTAAGGCTAGCGAAACTCTAAAACAGTGAGTGGACACTATTCCTTTTAAGTTGGTTTTCATTATGTTATATCAGACTTATTTTTACGCACTTAAGGCGTTAGCCAGTTTTATCACAGTTATTTCATATAAGAGTATGTTTTAACAAAATTTTAGAAAAAAATAATTTTAAAAGCTTGAGATTTATGATTTTCGAGGCATGGGAGAAAAACCCACCTCAATATGTAACTTGATACAAATATGAATTGATGAATGACATGTGCACATGTAGAGGACTGGGGACGACGATATATAACGCCCCCAGATCTTAGTTCAGGACTAGGGATGACAGATTCCCCTAGATACTAGATTCAGAGCTTGGAGGGTAGCATAGATCTGTACCCCTAGTTCTAGTTCAATGTCTTGGGGGACGACGATACGTAATGTCCCAAGAATACTAGTTTCAGGGACATGTAGTGGCATATTATGTCATGGATTTGCACTCTTGGCTCTAGTTAGGCGTATGGGGGACGGCGATACATAACGCCCCCATACGTCAGGTTTTTCAGAGATAATTTTCAGAAACAGATATTTCAGAAATAGTTTTCAGAGACATACTTTCAGAAGAGATGGTTTTACAGAGAAAGTTTTCTAGAAATAAAGTTTTCAGAAGCAGCAGAGCTTTATAAGAGACTTTCAGAAAATATTTTCACAAGATTTTCTAGAAAGAGAACTACTTTCAAGAAAGCAAAGTTTTCAGAAAAGATCCGATTTGATTACTAATATATGAGTTTTCATAAAGTATTTCAGTTTTCATTTTAAATCATCCACTTACTTAGATCGTTCAAACGATCTAACCCCCCACTCATAGTTTCTCTGTTTTGAATGTGTTCCCGAAGGATGAGCTCGAGGGGAAATACTAATGTCGGTCACTAGAGGGTTTGGTCCAACAGGTCAAGTCGAAGGAGAGAGGTCCAATTAGAGTCAAATGGAAGTCATCTATTATATATTGATATTGTGTCAGTCGTTGTATAAGGTTAAAATGTATATCTATAAAGTTTACAAGTAAGTGTTATTGAATATACAGTTGTTAATGTTGAACTTGCATATCATGTTGTCAAGATTGGGAAACGGTCCGATATATAAGATTTCAGAATAAGAAAGAGTATCAATGTTGTTCTTAGTTAAAAATTCAGTGGCTCAGGGGGATAGTACGACCTATTCCCTGCCAGTAGCATCTCCCGGATCGTGATGTTACAAAGATGGTATTAGAGCATGGTCTAGGGAGTCAGTGACTGCAGTGGGCAGAGTGCTGGGGTATTGTATACAAAGTATGCCCGAGGTACTAGTATACGAGGCATTACCTCTCCAGTATCCCATCCTCGAGTATGTCTTCAAGTTCTATAGACAGGTTAGTAAGAATTCCATAGTCATCCAAGTATCTTCCTTATGAAGTAATTATATTTTTTGAAAATCTCTCTGAAATCATCCCGAATTATTAGCAGAAGTTCAAAGAAAAGTTACCCAAGAGAGTAAGAGAAGAAAGATATAAGAAGAAAGAAAAGATGCATAGATGCTTAAGCAGCCAGAGAGAAAGAAAAGCAAAGAGACAAAAGGAAATAGTAAAGTTTTAAAGATACCCACCCGAGAAACTAGGAAGAGAAAAAGAAAGCTATAAAGAAAAGTAAGGAAAAATATATAGATGTTCAAGTAATCAGAGACAGTAAGTGGGAAAGATACATAAATAGAGGATAAAGAGAATGCTAGACCCTATAGCAGTAAAAGGAATATAATAAGCCTGAGTAAGAGAAAGAATGCCAAATAGATCTATATAAGGTTTCTTCTCTTCTATAAGAATCATTCCTTCATTAGGAAGTTCCTTCAAGCTAAACCTATAGACTACGAATATCCCGTATAGATAGCAAGTACTTCGAATAGCAAAGAATAGTAATAAAGTATAAGAGAGAAAAGAAACCAGAAATAGATATGGTAGTTCCAATGAATATGATAGACCAAAAAGGATTTAGAGAATTCCAGATTTTCAAATTCAGGCCCATAAGTATAAATGGAGGTTATTAGTGGGAATTATTAGTTGTTTAAACTTAAGAATTCGATAGACAAATCCCTGACCTATCTAGATCTTCATCCCTCAGTTATACTAGTTAAGGAAGCATACCCGACAGAGTCAATCTCATACTTATCTCGCATAAATAATAGACCCTATTAGGATACAAAGTATTAGAATAAGGAGGCTGATATCTATTGATATATGGATTCCTCCCCCATTCTTTACCAACTTAGATAAAGGTAACTGATCGGTGAGATCACTCACGTTACGCAAGCATACGTATTGCTGAAGTAGTATAAAATATATCGATCCTACAAGGACTTAAAACCTAAGCTATTAATTTGTGAAGCCAAATGTTTATGAGTATCTAATGGATTGCTTGTTTGATTTGGATGATGATTTTAAACTAAAACAAGTAAATAAGACAGTGTGAATGTAAATGAAAGGAAAATTCAATATTATTAAAATATCAAGGGTTGTGAATCCTTCCAATATCTTTTAAAGATAAAGTGATTATCTCACGTTTGTGCAATATATTGGTTTATTAAACTGGAACACGAATTTATGCAAAAGCCTCTTCCGATGGTCAGATGCAAATACCCAGTATAACCCAATTAATCATATTCCCATGTCAACCAAGTTACCTGAATTCATTAAGATTAAGTTCCAAATATGGCTATCCCCGCCCGACAGGTATATTCCTATCCTGTATCATATTCCCATGTCAACCAAGTACCTGAATTCATTAAGATTAAGTTCTAATTATGGCTATCCCCGCCCGACAGGTATATTCCTATCCTGTAAGGAAATCTAATAAGGGTTATCTATCTTTAAGGGAGATCGTGAGTTATTGAATCTAAGGCTGAAACCTAAAATCTCATTTCCAAGTTCATTTTAAGTTTACCAAATCAATCTTAATAATGGCCAGTTAACAAGAAGCATTAAACTTAATGCTCAATAAATAAACCTTTATATTACCCAAACCGTAAAATAACCTCTTATAAACCGGTGATATTGGAATTCATCACAACCCCAGATATGGTATTTAGTTACAATACATATCTAGAACTATTAAAAACGTAATTAAAGTAAATGACATAAAGTAAAAGTTAGAAAGTAAAAAAGTAAATAAAACAAGAAAGAAATTGATGGGGTTAGATGCTACACTTTTATTACTTCTATTTTAGATATCTCTCTTATTAGAATATATTAACTTTGCGTGATAATTACCAACCGACCATATAGGCGGTATCCTGATTAAGTCAAATTTATAATTAATTCCAACCGACCATAAAGGCGGTATCCTCATTAAGTCATATTTATAATTAATTCCAACCGACCATAAAGACAATATCCCATTAAGTCAGGTTTTAAATAGTTTATATATTATAATTAAGGGGGATTAATCTAAATATTAGTAATAAAAGCTTAACTTTTTACCCCATCAGAAGGGAGTTACCTCCTCATACTGAACAGTAAAAATAAAAACTGAAAAGTAAAAATAAAGTAAGTACTATTACGTAAAATAAAAAATTAAATACAGAAAGCTGTAAATAAACAAACAAGATACAATCTTCTTAGTATTCTTAAGGAATTCCCCATAAGAAGGTATGAATTTTCCTTCTGATTTCAGCTTCTATTTATAAGAAAAAATCTGCCACGCGTCGCGAGGCAAAGTAGCTTGCGCGTCGCGACGCGCCACTCATTCAACACAATGATGACACATGTCTGGCCTCCGAATTATTAGCTCGGCATCGCGACACGTAAAGTTGTTCGCATCACGACGCGCACGTAAGCAGTGACGTGTATTGTCGACAGCATGAGATTATGACACTAATTTGGTGCACGTTAGCACGACTGCTGTGATGTTGACACGTGGCAAGCACATGTTAGCATGTGCGCATGATAGCAAGTCTCTCTGATTTTGACATCTGGCAAACGCACTTTAGTGGCGCATGATATCAGGCGGCGTATTTTAGCAAACATCGCATTTTAGCAGGAAATTTACATTTTTGCCCTTTTTGTATGTTTTTCGATGTTTTAGCCCCGAATTGCTTCCAGAGAGTTCTGTTATTTTATTTATCTATAAAATAACATAAAACACATCAAAATATTCACAAATCTCAAGAAACTATACAAAATATTAAGTAAAATGGACGGTAAATACTAATATATTTACCGCTTATCACACCCCCAAACCTAACATTTTGCTAGTCCTCGAGCAAAACAACAAAATAAAATACAATAAACAACTTTAAAATAAAATTAAACCAAACCACTTTCGTAGGGATCACAGTTACATTTAGCGTATGCAACAAGCCTTTAAACCCCTAGGTGTCCCTAGTGGACAAGTTATAGTCTCGTGAGGGCTTACAGTAACGATACCAACAAACGTTAATCTAATGCACACATAAGCAAAAAGAAAAGAGAAAAGAGAATAAACAAATTAGTGACTAAACAAGTGAAACTTATTATCCAAGTTAATAGTTGTTTTTTTTTTTTCTAAATTACCAAATAAGTAAATTCTCCAATTATTTTTACCATTCTCCATATACACAACTAACAAAGTATTAATCAAATCATTGTACCCACAATATTCATAAGTGTAGTTGAAAATAGAGTAATATTTTTTTTCCTAAAGTTATATCAGAATTCACACCTTTTTAGGAATGAATTTATTTTGATATTTTTTTTTTATTTATATACAATATCTTTCATCCATGTAGCGAGTTTTGGGTCAGTGACTCCCAAACCAATTGGCTTTAGGGCATTAGGTGTTAAAATACCCATACGAACTTAATTAATCGGATCTCAGATGTTATTATTATTATTATTATTATTATTATTATTATTATTATTATTATATTATTATTATTATTCCATTGCTTTTTAGATGTTTCTTCCAATTAAACTAGAGCACTGAATATTACAAACTTTTCAATTACAACTCATGGCCGTATATTACCATGCATTTTGATAATACTTGTCAACTGAGCATATGAAGATCCAATTTAATCAGTTTTATGGAGAATTCACAAATGAAATAATTCAAAAGGAAATAAACAAAGATTAACTTGTTACGAAATAGGTTGAGATACGTTTCAGGAGTGGAAATTCCTTACACAGGTATCTCACACCAATTTCACCTAATTAGTCAAGTTAAAAACACAAAAACACTAAAAAAATTTATTTTTTTCTAAATTTTTTTATTTTTTTACTTTTGATTTTTTTTGAAAATTTTGACTAAAAATCAACTAAAAACAACACAAGAAAAACAAGATACTAGTCAACTATTCCCCTCCCCCAAACCTAAATGAGACATTGTCCCCAATGTCTAAAAAAGTAGAAGAAGAGTTTAGAAAATAGTACATTGTTAGCTGAAATTCTACATCTAAAAAAAGAAAATAAAAGGTTAAGATCCAGATTTATCCGACGTTTTTTACCACGATCATTATCAGACCAGTTTATCTTGGAAAAGATAGGGTCAATTTATGGTTCAAAGGTTAAGATTTGGTTAATTAAATCATGGGCAGTTCTGGCAGTGAAGAGGATTTCTTTTACAGGTTTTGACACGAACCCATTTCTCCGGGCATCATCAAGAAACACACAAATAAAATCATAAAATCCATCGCTATTAAACAGTCCAATCGATTTCTGGTGTATATTCAAGTTCGCCCAAGATAGTACTGTAACGATTTCCTCCATCGTACCCAAACCACATGGAAAAGCAATAAAAGCATCAGCACGGTTAATCATTTCTACCAGTCGTTCAGACATACCTGGTACGATAAGTTTCTCTCCATTTGATGGTCCTATAAGATTCGCCTCCGCCAAAGGTTTTGGGATGATTCCAAAGACTTGACTGCCTCTTTCCTGTACAGCTTTTGAAACGATCCTCATTAGTTCAAGATTGCCACTGTCATATACTATATGCATATTCCTTTCAGCTATGACTCTATCCAATTCCCGTGCTGCTTCAAAAATTCCGGTTTAGAACCAACACTAGTACCGCAAAATACACAAATATTTACAACTTGTCGTCTTGAAGTTGCTTCCATTTTTTTTTTAATTTCTCAACTCTGGATGTCTTCAAGAGTGCAATGATGAGTTGAATTTATAGAACCTGAAAAAGGGTGAGTAATAACAACACTAGTACCTGCCAAATGACAATTATTAGCTAAATAGTAAAATATATCTGGAAATTCGAAAAGTCTAGATCCTGTCGGAGAAAATAAAAGAAAATAACAAAACAAATCATAATTATTAGATAAATACAAAGAGATAATAATATTTATAAGAAGTAACGGCTTGAATGACGTCTATGCGTCAGTGACAAGCTTCCCATCCAATTTTCTTATAAATTGGCAAACATGGTCTTTTAGAGTCAGATTCCCGAGACTTAAATGTTGTCTTTCTTTTTGGAATTGTGTATGTAACATGTGAATTGCGTGATGCACACATCCATTGGGATGTGTCTCAAGAGTTAATGATAAGTCATCCAAAGACTCCTTACTCAAGCCATCCCTAATGAATTTAATTTTATCTTCACGGTTATCAGACACCATTCCTAAAGAATGACAACGAGTATTACATGTCATGCGTGCACATTTATATCAAACACCCATTCTTTTAGCTCTTCTCTTTTTAGCATAGGTGCTTCTTCCTAAACCAGGTAGATATGACACGAAAGAGTCAGAGGAATCACCTGCCAATCGGACTCGTGCTTTAATAATCCAACGAATGTTAGTAGGAATACCTTTGATTATCAGAAGTCTCATTCGTTCCAAGCGAGCTTTGTAGACTTTCATCAGAGAGTTTTGAGGGAGAGAAGGAAATTGCTTGTGAAGATTTGCGAGAACTTCTTCCATCCTAAAATATGACTTTACCTACAAAATTTAACACACAAAAATAAAACACTCCAAATCTTAATATATACACAAATTGCATGGGTAGCCTCCCAGCTAGTGCTAAGTTTAACGTCGTCAGCTAGACATGACTGCCCGAACATTAGGCTAGATCTGAAAGTGTGACACTTTTTTTTTGTCGCTCAAATGATTCTCCCCAGTAGTGCTTGACACGCTGGCTGTTTACCATGAATGTATTATTGGATTTGGGGTTGTATATCTCAACAACTCCGTAGGGTAACACCTGATTAATCACAAATAGACCTGAACACTTTGATTTCAGCTTTCCAGGAAAAAGTTTCAACCGTGAATCGTATAACAACACCTGCTGCCCTGGCTCCAGTTGTCTACGTAATATTTTTTTATCATGCCATTTCTTCATATTTTCTTTGTACAGTTTGGCAATAAGCATGTAGGTGAAATTCCTCCAATTCGTTGAGTTGGTAGAGCCATTTTTCTCCTACTGCTTGTAGATCAAGATTTAACTTCTTCAGTGCCCAATACGTTTTGTATTCAAGCTCCACTAGTAGATGGCACGCTTTCCCAAACACCATTCGATATAGGACATACCGATGGGTGTCTTGTAAGTTGTCCGGTAGGCCCATAATGCGTCATCCAGTTTTTCAGACCAACCATTCCTTGTTGATCCAACGGTTCTCTCCAGGATTTTTTTGATCTCCCTGTTTGAAACTTCAACTTGTCCATTTGACTGTGGATGGTAAGCAATGACAACTTTATGAGTAACTCCGTATTTGGATAGGAGTGCATTGAAGTATCTGTTGCAGAAATGTGTGCCACCATCACTGATAATTGCCTGAGGTGTTCCGAAGCGAAAATATTATTTCTAAGGAATTTTATCACTACTTTTGAATCATTTGATGGTAGTGATATAACTTAAACCCATTTGGAGACGTAGTCTACTACAACTAGTATGTACATATTTCTGAATGATGGAACAAATGGTCCCATAAAATCAATTCTCCATACATCAAATATTTCTACTTATAGAATATTTTGCAAATGTCCTTCATTTCTCATCGAAATATTTTCCCTTCTCTGGCACCTGTCACATTGAAGAGCAAATAATTAAGCATATTTAAACATAGTGGGCCAGAACAAACCTGATTGTAGGACTTTGGCTGTAGTTTTATTTCTGCTGAAGTGTCCGTCGTATGGTGATGAATGACAATGCTGCAGAACACTGTTGACCTCCTCATGTGGAACACAACATCTCAGTAATTGATCAGCACAACATTTGAATAGGTACGGCTCATCCCAGACATATTGTTTGACTTCTTTGAAGAACTTCTTTCGTTGCTGATGTGTCCATTCCAACTGTCATTTTCCTGATACTATGTAGTTTACATAGTCAGCATACCAAATGGAATCCTGTTGTTTCATGACAAACAACTGTTCATCTGGAAAATTTTCTTTGATTGTCAGTTCATTGCTAGCTGTTTCTCCATTCTCGAGCCTCGATAAGTGATATGCCACTTGATTTTCAGTTCCTTTACTGTCTCTGATCTCCACGTCAAATTCTTACAGTAGAAGCACCCAACGGATCAATCTGGGCTTAGCATCTTTCTTCATGATCAGATATTTGATTGCTGAATGATCCGTGTAGACCACAACTTTGGGACCCAACAGATAGGAGCATAATTTATCAAAAGCAAGCACAACTGCAAGCAACTCATGTTGGCGTAGTTAATGGTATGGAAAATTTTTGCTTTGCGTTGTCCCAAAACTGTACCTACAGTAAAATCACTAGCATCACACATCACCTCAAATGGAAGGGTCCAGTCCGATGCTACTATGATGGGGGCAGATACCAGCTTCTGTTTTAAGATATCAAAAGCTTTGTGGCATTATTTGGTGAAGTTGAAAGACACACGTTTCTCCAATAAATTGCACAGAGGTTTCGCAATCTTGGAGAAGTCTTTGATAAATCTCCTGTAAAAGCCTGCATATCTGAGAGAACTCTGAATCCCTTTGACAGTTGTTGGTGGAGGTAGTTGTTCAATTGTCTCGATCTTTTCTTTATCTACCTCGATTCCCTTTTATGAGATCCGATGTCCCAGGACGATGCATTCCTGTACCATGAAGTGGCATTTCTCCCAGTTGAGTACCAGGTTGGTATCTTCGCACCTTTGTAACATATTTTCCAGATTTTACAAGCAGTGGTCAAACGAGTCTCCAAACACAGAGAAATCATCCATGAAAACCTCAATACTTTGTTCCAGCATGTCTGAGAAGATGGCCATCATGCAATGTTGAAATGTAGCAGGAGTATTACATAGTCCAAGTGGCATTCTGCGGAAAGCAAAAGTACCATACAGAGATATAAAAGTGATTTTCTCATGATCTTTTGAGGCGATGATAATCTGATTGTACCCGAGTATCCGTCCAGAAAATAATATAACTCATGTCCTGCCAATCTGTCTAACATCTGGTCAATGAATGGCACCGGAAAATGATCTTTCCTTGTTGCTTTGTTCAGCTTCCTGTAGTCCATGCATACTCGCCATACAATCACTGTTCTTGTTGGAATCAGTTCGTTCTTTTCATTTGTGACTACATTAATTCATTCTTTCTTTGGCACACATTGCATAAGACTCACCCAAGTGTTGTCAGAGATGGGATAAATGATGCCGGCATCTAACCATTTGATAATTGCTTTCTTCACGACCTCCTTCATGATTGGATTTAGTCTCCGTTGATGCTCCACTGTGGCTTTATATTCATCGTTCATCAAAATTTTATGCATGCAAAATGATGGACTAATGCCTTGAATGTCTGCTATAGTCCAACCAATGGTGTTCTCGTAACACTCTCAGCAACTTTTCTTCATGCTCCAATGTTTACGAAGAAGAAATAATCACAGGTAATTCAGAAGAGTTTCATAAGAATGCATACCTGAGATGGCTCAGAAGTAGCTTAAAGTCCAGCTGTGGTGATTCTTCAATCGAAATCTTGATTCACTCCTTTTTGGTAGTTCCAAAATTTCCACCTGTGGTGTTGATTTGAAGTGAAAGGGTCTGTCAAGATAGTTGATACATTCCAGAATTTCATCATCTAACTCGCTGTCAGTCATGCTGGCGATGCAAGCTTCAAGTTTATCCGTGGGAAGTGACATTGCATCAGTATCTTGGATGATACTATCTACAACATCAATTCTGAAACATTCCTCCTCCTTTTTATCACTCAAGAATTTCATGGCTTTGAAAATATTGAATGTAACTTCTTGGTCCTGCACTTTCATGGTTAGTTCTCCTTTTTGTACATCAATAACAGTTTGACCTGTAGTCAAGAATGGTCTCCCGAGGATGATAGATATATTTTTTTCTTCTTCCATGTCAAGGATAATGAAATCTGTAGGGAAAATGAATTTGTCGACTTTAACCAATACATCTTCCACTACTCATATCGGAAAGGTGAGCGATTTGTCGGCAAGCTACAGAGTAACTGAGGTGGGCATTATTTCTCCAATGTGCAGTTTCCTGTAAATAGACAAAGGCATCAAGTTAATGCTAGCACCTAAATCACATAAAGCTTTATCGAAATAATGTTCGCCTATGGTGCAAGTGATGGTGAAACTGCCAGGATCTTTCAACTTTGGGGGAAGCTTCCTCTGAATGATGGCGCTGTATTATTCTGTCAATGCTACTGTCTTGTAATCTCCCAATCTCCATTTTCGTGACAGAATGTCTTTCATGAATTTGACATAGCTGGGTATTTATTCCAACGCTTTTGCAAATGGAATGTTGATATGCAACTGTTTGAAGATCTCTAAGAATTGAGCAAACTGCTTGTCTAGTTTAATTTTCTGAAGACGCTGTGGAAAATGTGGAGGTGGAGTGAATTTTTCTTGATCATTTGTTTTTGCCTCTTTTTCCTCCATCTGTGGTTCTGCTTCACTGATGTCTTTTGGAACTTCCTCAATGGATGCATTGATTCCAACATCTTTTTGATTTCAGTACCGCTTTTCAAAGTAATGGCTTGACATTGCTCCTTCCATCGGTTCCTTGGATTTGGTTCTGTGTTGCTAGGAAGATTACCTGGCGGTCTGTAACTCTGAGCATTGACCAGTTGTCCTATTTGATTTTCCAATGCCTTTATAGAAGCTGATTGGCTTTGAAACATAACATCGTATGTTGCTTGTTGCTTTTTGAACATCTCTGCAATCCATTCTTTTATATCTGGTTCTTTCTCATACTCCTGGCCTTTATTTTGTTGTTGGAATCCAGGTGGTGGATTATTATTTTTCCCTGAATTGTTGCTCCATGCGAAATTGGGATGATTCCTCCACCCTGGGTTGTAGGTGTTGGAATATGGATTGTTCCACTATATGTTGAAATTGTTGACATAATTCATCGTCTCATCATGTTGGTTTGTTTTTGGTGCTCCTCTACATGGTGAATTTACGGATCCAATATTGCCTTGCATGCTAAGAGTTTCCATGAATTTGCATATCTAATCCCGCTTGGCATTCATTGTTGTGTATGCTCCAACTTCATAGATTCCTGCGATTCAATGAATCATGCTTCTTTCTGTTGGCCACAAAGAATTATTGTTGGCCATTTCTTCAATCAAGTCTCAAGCCTGATCTTCTCCTTTTGCCATTAAAGCTCCTCCAGACGCAACATCAATTGTAGTTCTCATCAGTCTAGAAAGTCCATTGTAGAATGTTTGGACTTATAGCAATTTTGCAATCTCATTGTGAGGACATTTCCGGAGCAATTCATTGTATCTTTCCTAAGCTTCGCAAAGCGATTTCGAGTCATGTTGTAATAAGGATGTGATGTCATTCCTCAGCTTTACAGTTCTAGCTGGGGGAAAGTACTTTGCAAGGAATTTGGTGGCTAGAGTGTTCCGAGTTGTGATGGAACCTGCTGGTAGTGAATGTAGCCAAGCCTTAGCTCTGTCTTTCAAAGAATATAGAAAAACACGCAGTCTCATTGCTTCTTCTGCCGCTCAGTTGTAATTTACAGTGCCGCAAACTTCCAGGAAGTTGCTGATGTAGGCATTAGGATCTTCAGTTGCATTTCCCCCAAACTGAACTGACTGCTAAATCATCTGGATGCATGTTTTGATGTCACACGCATTTACTGGTAATGGAGGAAGTACAATACATGAAATGAAGCCGTCAACCACCGGAATAGTTCTGTCTCGAATGGGAATTGGTGGTGCAACTTCCAAAGGTTCAGATTCCATGTTGATGAGTGCTTCTTGACCTTCACGCCTTTCCCTTCTCAACTGTCTGATTGTTCTTTCAATATCTGGGTCAAGCGGAAGAATTTCAAAGCTTCTAGTTCTTCTCATGTAGTGTCTGAAAACCTGAAACAAAAGAAAACGAAAATAATAAGTAAAGATAAATTAGACATAAGTAAATGTATCTAACCTCAAAATTAATAGTGAATGATAAATAAGTCCCCGGTAACGGCGCCAAAAACTTGATCGGTGAGATCACTTACGTTACGAAAGCCTACATATTGCTGAAGTGGTATAAAATGTATCAATCCCATGAGGACTTAAAACCTAAGCTATTAATTTGTGAATCCAAATATTTATGAGTATCTAATGGATTGGTTGTTTAATTTGGATGATGATTTTAAACTAAAACAAGTAAATAAAATAGTGCGAATGTAAATTAAAGAAAAATTCAATATTATTAAACTATCCTGGGTTGTGAATCCTTCCAATATCTTTTAAAAATGAAGTGATTATCTCACGTTTGTGCAATATATTGGTTATTATTAACCTGGAACACAAATTTATGCAAAAACCTATTCTGATGGTCAGATGCAAATACCCACTATAACCCAATTAATCATATTCCTAGGTCAACCAAGTTACCTGAATTCATTAAGATTAAGTTCCAATTATGGCTACCTCCGTCCGACAGGTATATTCCTATCATGTAAGGAAATCTATTAAGAGTTATCTATCTTTGAGGGAGATCGTGAGCTATTGAATCTAAGGCTGAAACCTAAAATCTCTTTTCCAAATTCATTTTAAGTTTACCAAATCAATCTTATTAATGGCTAGTTAACAAGCATTAAGCTTAAGGCTCAATAAATAAACTTTTATATTACCCAAACCGTAAAATAACCCCTTATAAACCGGTGATATTGGAATTCATCACAACCCCAAATATGATATTTAGTTACAATACATATCTAGAACTATTAAAAACGTAATTAAAGTAAATGACATAAAGTAAAAGTTTGAAAGTAAAAAGGTAAATAAAGCAAGAAAGAAATTGATGGGGTTAGAGGATCCACTTTTATTACTTCTATTTTAGATATCTCTCTTATTATAATATATTAACTTTGCGTGATAATTACCAACCGATCATATAGGCGGTATCCTGATTAAGTCAAATTTATAATTAATTCCAACTGACCATAAATGTGGTATCCTGATTAAGTCATATTTATAATTAATTCCAACCGACGATAAATGCGGTATCCCATTAAGTCAGATTTTAAATAGTTTATATATTATAATTAAGGGAGATTAATCTAAATATTAGTAATAAAAGCTTAACTTTTTACCCCAACAGAAGGGAGTTACCTTCTCATACTGAACAGTAAAAATAAAAACTGAAAAGTAAAAATAAAGTAAGTACTATTGCGTAAAATGAAAAAATAAATATAGAAAGTTGTAAATAAACAAACAAGATACAATTTTCTTATTATTCTTAAGGAATTCCCCAGAAGAAGGTATGAATTTTCCTTCTGATTTCAGCTTCTATTTATAGGGAAAAATCTGCCACGCGTCGCGACGCAAAGTAGCTTGCGCGTCGCGACACACCACTCATTCAACACAATGATGACACGTGTCTGGCCTCCGAATTATTAGCTCAGCGTCGCGTCGCGTAAAGTTGTTCGTGTGGCGATGCGCATAGAAACAGTGACTTGTATTTTCGGCAGCATGAGATGATGACACGTGTTCGGTGCACGTTAGCACGATTGTTGTGATGTTGACACGTGGCAGACGCATGTTAGCAAGTGCGCATGATAGCAAGTCTCTTTGATTTTGACACGTGGCAGGCACACTTTAGTGGCGCATGATAGCAGGCGGCGTATTTTAGCAAACGACGCATTTTAGCAGTAAATTTACATTTTTGCCATTTTTGTATGTTTTTCGATGTTTTAGCCCCGAATTACTTCTAGAGAGTCTTGTTATTTTATTTATCGATAAAATAACACAAAGTACATCAAAATATTCACAAATATCAAGAAACTATACAAAATATTAAGTAAAAGCGACGGTAAATACTGATATATTTACCGCTTATCAGTAACCATAAAGAAAACCCAATACCCGGAATACTGTATCTTGAGATAAGGACAGGAGAACTCGAGTAGTGGTTTATCCAGAAAGGAACCAATGAGGTTTTAAGGATAAAAGAGAAAGAATTTGACACAAGTCAAAGTTGACAAGATCCCAGTACTAGAAAGAAATCCATAGATCTGATCAGCACCAGTAGAAGTCTACGTAAGTTCAAAAGAATAGACTTATGAGATATGAGAGACTTAGAATTTAACAAAGAGTACCAATGCGGACATGAAGATTAGATAGCAAAGTTGTGGCTTATAGCTAGAGCATAGAGTAGAAATCTAGAAAACAGCTAGAAGAATTAACCACCATTAGTCTCAGTAATATGGTTTAGGACCAAGAGATTGAATATCAAAATAGTAAGAAGTGAATAAGAAGTGACCAATGAATTCAGTACTTATGGTGATACAAGTAACATAACATAATGACAAAAATGTAAATAGAGACCACATAATGGATAATAAAAGTTGTGGAACCCTGAGACATGAAGTAATCAATTCGGGTCCCGACAGAGCGAACAATAATTTTATCTTCCAGTAATTCTTACTCTAGTAAGTATATAGACACCTGACCATAATTAGGAAATATGTATATCCCTCAATTTAGAGCTCAACAATGATTTGAATAAGTAATGAAGGTAGTGGGACATGATGAACGAAATACGAGATAGTAAGGTAGTTGAACAGTAGAACAGACAGCCTACAAGAAGTAAAAGTCCGAAAGTAAGGAATCAGAGTAAACAACGCATAGCAACGCAGAAGTGAGATACCCGACTTATACCAAGTCTTCCATAGCTTATACACCCAACTTATATAGGATTAGTAAAAATATAGTACCCAAACCAAAGGATTGGTAGCGATGCCATAACATGTGTTAAAATATGGAGTTTCCAAGGAAATGAGGACTTAAGAGATTCAAGAAACCGAGATAAAGAGGAAAGTCAAATAACAAAGTAAAACTTAGAAATGAAGAATAATAGTGAGAGTACATTAGGAGTTTAAGAGAGCATAAGCCTTATGGAGGTTCTCAGTAAGAAGTAGTATAACCAATAGTCAGAGACAAATTATGAGTAAAGTTGAAGGAGATAATTCATGTGGATTTTAGCAGAAAAACCTAAGTCTGGGAGTTACACCAGATATATAGATAAGAGAGTTTTAAGCTCATAGATAAGCGGCACGCACAACTACAGCATGGGTAACTAGTGAAAACACCGTAACCAGAAAACTCCAGGATAAACCCCACCCCCTCAACCTCTCTCTAGACAACAACAACAAAGATGGACCTTGATGTTCGCCTCTCGATACTCCTGGAAACAAGTGTATGTGTAGTGAATGTAGATCAAAATATAAAGCCTTTGAATATAGTATAAGAGCAGAATGGAAGAGGAAAATGACCCTAAGTGAGAGATTTAAAAGAAAAGTTGTCTAGATGAAGCGATGAAGAGATAAAGTACTAGTTTAGTAGTGACGGGAACATAAAAGAATAGTTTTAGACATGGCTAGAGACATGTAGAGATGATATCCTTCTAGTAAGGAACAGAGACAGACTGCAGACATCCCAAGTATGGAATAAAACAGAATAGAAGATAGAAGACAGTAAAATACTTGGAGATAGGACTGTCCTAGTAAAACGACAATGAAAAAGATATTAAATAAATGATGACAATGGTAAGAAAATACAAGAATAAACTTTATAAAATTAAGATTAGTAGTACTACGGGATATCAGATTTTATAAATGTCGAAATAAGATTAGAATTCTATCAGACAGTAATAAAAGAAAGGTATCAAGTACTGTTGGGGTTGGTGCTCAGAGCGCCAATTCCCGGTTGTATTTCTTTATGAATACTTCTGTAAAACGTTATTATTTTGAATAATATATGCAGTTTCTATAATATAATATATCTTTTAATATGGTAAAGACTTAATGACCTTAGAATGACTAGTCATGGTGCAGTTGCAAAAGCGTCGCAACTGATATTGAGTAGTATCATGACGTTGTCATTCTCAGACAGTTTCTGGTCAATGTTTACACTACTTGGTCAGTAAAGTAAACATGTTGAGACCGGTACATGTCATATACTGGAATATATGATTCCAATGGTTTCTCAATGAACCATAAGTCTTGGAGACTAGTATAGACGTGTATGTGTTTATAGCGGATAAACAATGAACGACTCACCGAAGATTCTTAATGGATGGTACACCAACGTCAATAAGAATCTTATCGGGTTGAGTAGCACTTGTGATTCTTAGACTTGAGATGCCACTGTGGGCACATGAGACATCTTCTACACTTAGATGGCAGTCACGTCACCGATCTATTTAGATCAGACCTCCGCCTGTTCGTTGGGTGTAGAGAGATCCTCAGGGTGTCCTGTGTGTATCGAGATAGGATCCGTCAGTTATGTGTATCAGAGCATAAGTAGTCCATATGATTAGCAATCAGATAAAATCCATGGGCCCGTGGTATAATTTAGAAGTTAGTTCTAAATGTTGTTTTTGAGATTTCTAATAGAATAGTCGACTGGATAATCCCTATAGAGATTTGACGTTTACATCTATATCTTTGGGATTTATCCGGATACCTGTGACGGAGGAATTATACATTTTCCATGACCTCGACCTGTATGATTCAACGAGTTTATCCGTGATCGTCATAATTTACTGGTGGATAAATTATGGACACGAAATTGGATTTCGTGACGGATATGTCTGAATCTAGAGAGTCTCACTAATGAAATATACTCGTAGAGCACTAGGGCAACATTTATAAATAATATTGATTATTTATAAAGTCGTTTAAAGGTTAAACGTAAAATACATGTGTAGGGACCCGATAGTCATTTCCTTAATTTTTGTGTATTTGCATTTAATATTTGATTAATTCAAATACACATTAATTAATGGTCAAAATGAGATTTTTGACTAATATCATAATATATATATGTATTAAATATTTAATGTAAATATAATACATATATTTAATATATTTGTATTTAAATTAATTATTTAATTGTTAAATGATTAAATTAATTAAAATATAAATATCTTAAGCTTATGATATTTGTTTTAATGACCAAGTTGGAATTGTTGACTAAGTTGAAAATATCATTAAAGTGTAATGATCATTATTTAACAAGTTGGCAAGTTGATTTTCAATAAAGCAAAAACTAGATATTTTGATATTTGGTGTATACCAAATTCGGCCAAGGCCAAATGGTGGGTATATATATATATATATATATTTTATTAGGGTTTATCATCATCAACAATTTATCAAAACTCCATTAAAAGAAAGAAAATAAGCTAGAGAGAAAGAAAAGGAAAATCAAAGAAAGCTTGGATTTAAGTAAGTATTTCCAACTTACTATTAGAGGAAAATTGTTCCTCTTGTTCTCGGAAACATCTTGTGATGTCCTTGAGTTTTTCTATTCTTTATTATTTATACTTTTGATGTGTTGAAAGTTTGATGAGGTGTTATGCATGTATGTAGTTGGAATAATGTTGCTAATGTTGTAGTAAACATTCTTTTCATGGTTTTAGAACCTTGTTGCTAATCTAGAGTTGTTGACCCACTCTTAAATGACCTAGATTTGATCTATATTTATTTCATTGTGTTGAGACTTGATTTGGATGGAAGAAACATGATTGAAGTATTGGATTTTGTTAATTTGGTCTAATTTGTCCAATTTGTAGAAATTGAAAAATTAGGGTTTAAGACCACTTCCAAATTTGGGGATTTTCACTTATATGGTGTATTTGGATGTGTATATGATGCATGTAAAATATTAGGTTGATTGGATTTTGCCTTGATGTGTTTTGAACATGGAAAGTGCAAAATGCACATTAATCTCCCTAATGAGGCTCTCGGCTTTGGGCATTAATTTTGGGAATTTTTGTTGCAATCTGTATTTCAATATTCAGGACATGTTATATTCATATTTTTAATGATTTAGAATCATCCAAAATCGTTTCGAACAATTTCGGATTAAAATAAACAAAATGCTTGGTTTATGGGTAATTCGGTAAATTCACATAAATTTGATTTATTGTGTTTTATTTCATAATTTGATTATTGGATAATAAAATAAATAAGTTTATTTTATGAATCCGAGAAAATTTTTTGAAATCGGAAAATTTGATTTTCACAGTTTCCGCTGCGTTACCGGATATCCGCAATAAAACCCCTACAAAATGGTATCAGAGCGAGTCTGATTCTAGGCCCCCTAATATGATTAGCCCTTTAATTCAATATTTAATCATGTTTTCTTGACTTTATACATGCATGTTATATTCTAATTTGATTAGATTTAGGGTGTATGACACTTAGCGTAAAATCCCTAATTAATAAGGTTTAAATGTAATTATGTATTTGATGCATGTTATGTGGTCCGTCTTGTTAATACGGTTATAAATATTTCTCCGTGACTACATCCGAGATGGTGCCTCTGCTGTGTGAGGTGTAGCCGATAGAGATTTATTTATACCGGATGTATATATCAGATACTAGATAAATTCAAGCGAAAGCGGAGTCCTGAACGTGCCCTAGCTGTCAGGGTTACACAAGTAACTTGAGTTTATCATTGACGAGTTTAACCTTGGTACGTCTCCTTGTGGGTCTGCCTTAGCAGCGACAACGAGAAACGACCAGGACCGGAAACCAGGAGTCACTAGTGAGTGATTGACAAATGAGTTGTCTACTTGATGATATACGTAGGCGAGACCGTGCCTCTGCTGTGAGCTAAAATATATTCACGGGATCCACTTTTCACTATTTGTATTTAATTTATTTATTAAATCTTTGTATTCTGTTTGGGGATTACAGTATTGCATGATTTAGTGGGAGAGGCATTTTTAGATTAAAAATCCATGATCTAGTTTATGCTTTTGATATTATATGAAACTGCTTATTTCTGCTAACCGTTTTTCGTGATCTATATGATAGATTTGTGATGGCGGCACCATCCACTTATTAGTTTGCGCGTATGCTTGATGCGAACAAACTTAAAGGTGCAGAGAACTTCGCTGATTGGATCTGGATTTGAGGATTGTCCTCGATTCCGAGAGGTTGGGATATGTTCTTGAGGGTCCACTGCCCCTTGCTGTGGCAGAGGACGCTTCACCGGAGGAACGCGAAGTCTTCCAAGCTTGGAAGATGATGATTTAAGGGTTAAATCATACATCTTAAGTTCGCTTTCACCAGGACTCAAGAAACAGTATTATGGCATGTCAGATGCCTATACTATGATGACACAATTAAGACAATCGTTTGAGAACCAAGAACAAGTAGTTGTTCACAAGGTCACAATGGAACTTTTCCATGCGCGATTGGATGAGGGGCAAGCTGTTAGCCCACATGTTCTTCAAATGATCGATTTGATCGATCAATTGAGGCAACATAATCTCATTTCGAATGACATTATCGGTATGAGTGTCATTCTTGGTTCTCTCCCAGCTTCTTATCGCCAGTTCGTGATGTACTTCAACATGAACGAGACTATCTGTACCTACCATGAGTTGCATATGATGTTGCTCACGGCGGAGGAGGACCTCAAGAAGAGAGTACCGACTCGCCCTCCGAGACCCACTTCTCTTTCTGCTTCTTCTCAGGCCCAGCCAAAGGGAAAAAAGAAGAAAGGGAAGAAAAAGAAGGGTTTCGGTCCTCAACCACATGCAAAGATAGCTAAGCCCCAAATGGCTTCTGAAGACAAGTGCCATCACTGCAGTAAAGTCGAGCACTGGAAAAGGAACTGTCTTGACTGCATAGCCCAGCTGAGGAGGGAGAGAACATCTACATCAGGTACATTTATTTTTCAGTTATTGATATATATTGGCTTGTGAAGCCGTTACATCAACTGGATTTTAGATTCTGCTTGTTCCATTCAAATTTGCAATTCGTTGCAGGTGCTGAAGGAAAGTAGAAAACTGAAGCCTGGAGAGATGCAGTTGCGATTCGGGAGGAAACTCTCTGGATGCAGTTGCAGTGGGAGTATGAGACACTTTTGTTAAATGACTGCCATTTTGTGCCTGGATGTGTAGCTAATATTATATCACTTTTTGTATTAGATACATAAGGCTTTTGTATTAATATTAAGAACTGTTCTTTATATTTATATGATAAAAGTAATATTCAGATCCTTTGTTGTCCAAACCAGCATGGTCATTATACATTGCAAACTTCAAAAGATATTTTAAATACTGGAGTTAATAAACGTAGTTTACCTGTAATTAATAATACTGAACTTTGGCATTACGGCTGGGTCACATAGGCGTTAAACGCCTTACCCAATTGGTTAGGAATGGTTTGATACCAGATCTTACCATTGAATCCTATCCAACTTGTGAATCCTGTATTCAGGGTAAGATGACCAAAACCCCATTTTCTGGTGTTGGACACCGCGCCACTAACTTACTGGAACTCGTACATTCTGATGTATATGGTCCACTAAGTCAGACTGCTCACAGTGGTTATTCGTACTTCGTTACCTTTACCGATGATTTGTCACGGTATGGTTTTATGTATTTGATGCGACATAAATCGGAAACCTTTGAAAAGTTCAAAGAATTCCGAAATGAAGTAGAAAAACAAACTGGACAATATATTAAATGCCTACGATCTGATCGAGGCGACGAATATATGAGTGGTGAGTTCATGGATTATATGAGGGAGAATGGGATTCTCGCTCAATATACTCCTCCAGGTACTCCACAGCACAATGGAGTATCTGAGAGGAGAAATCAGACTTTATTGGATATGGTCCGATCGATGTTGAGTTTCACAGATTTGCCCTATTATTTATGGGGCTACTCTCTTTTAACAGCTGCACATCTTTTGAATAAGATTCCTTCAAAAGTTATTCCTACGACTCCGTATGAGATATGGTTCGGTAGGAGACCAAATCTTAGTTGCATTAAGGTTTGGGGTTGTCCTGCCTATGTCAGGGTGACTCAGCAAGATAATCTTTCACCTCAAGGGCAAAAGTTTAGGTTTGTCGGATTATCCTTTGAATACGAGGGGATATCTGTTATATGATACCGAACATCGAAATGTGTTCGTAGCTCGCTTCGCAAAATTTCTAGAAGTAGAATTTTTATCAGAAGGTGGTAATCATAGACAAGTTGAACTTGATGAAGTCCAACCTGAAAACAACGAACCAACGGAGGAACCTGAAGTTCAAGTAGATGAATGACCTTAAATACACACACTTCGTAGGTCAGAAAGGGTATCTAGACCTCCTGAACGCTTGCATTTGATACAAGAAAAGAGTCTGGATGTTCTCTTAGTTGAAGAGACTGATCCTTTCACCTATAGAGAATCGATGTTGGACATCGACTCCGTGAAATGGAAAAGTGCCATGAAATCCGAGTTAGACTCAATGCATGAGAATCAAGTTTGGGACTTGGTTCGCTTATTGAAGGAATTGTTCCCATCGGTTGTAAATGGGTTTACAAGAGGAAGCGCGAGCCTGACGGTAAGGTTGAAACTTACAAGGCCCGACTGGTAGCAAAAGGCTACACACAGCGACCTGGCGTTGACTATGATGAAAATTTTTCGCCAGTAGCAATGCTTAAGTCTATTCGGATTTTGCTTTCTATAGCTGTGTATCATGACTACGAGATTTGGAAAATGGATGTCAAAACGGCTTTTCTGAATGGATTTCTTGATGAAGAAATCTATATGGAACAGCCGGAAGGTTTTGCATCCAGCGAAAACTCGGGTATGGTATGTATGCTTAAGAAGTATATTTATGGACTTAAACAAGCTTCACGAAGTTGGAATCTTCGATTCGACGAGATTATTAGATCGTCTGGTTTTCTCAAGAATTCGGAAGAATCTTGTGTGTATCAGAAGGCCAGTGGGAGCATGATCGTATTTTTAGTCCTATATGTTGATGACATCCTAATCATTGGGAATGATTTAGGAATGTTACAAAGCGTCAAAGCGTACATCTGTAAGAATTTCTCCATGAAGGACCTGGGAGAAGCTTCTTATGTTTTAGGGATAAAACTCTATAGAGATAGACAAAGGAGGCTGATTGGGTTATCCCAATTAACGTACATAGATAAGATCTTAGAACAGTATAACTTTGGTAACTGTAAGACAACAAACATACCGGAGGATGAGCTATAGATTTTAAAATCGTCCACTCACTTAGATCGTTCAAACGATCTAACCCCCTCACTCTCAGTTTCTCTGTTTTGCAGTGTTCCCGGAGGATGAGCTCGATGGGATGGATACTGATGGCAGTCGCTAGAGGATTTGGTCCACCAGGTCTAGTCGGTGAGAGAGAGTCCAGTTAGATTCAAAACGAAGTCATCTATCAGTCATTGATATTGTGTCAGTCGTTGTATAAGGTTAAAATGTAAATCTATAAAGTTATAAAAGCAAGTGTGATTGAGCATACAGTTGTTAAAATTGAACTTGCATATCATGTTGTCAATATTGGGCAACGGTCCCATACATAATATTTTGGAATAAGAAAGAGTATCAGTGTTGTTATTAGTTAGAAATTCAGTGGCTCTGGGGGATAGTACGACCTATTCCCTACCGGTAGCATCTCCCGGATCGGGGATGTTACAATATGTGTGTGTGTGTGTATTGAAAAATATAAGTATATTAACATTTACGTAATCTCTGTGATTTTACATGTCTAACGTAGACATCTTTAGGGACGAGATTGGTTAGTAGATTTGCTATCATCTCTCGTGTATAAATGTACTTTTATTTCTTTTCGTGCAACTATGTCTTTTTTAAAGTTATATTTGGTATCTGTGTATTTAGTTTTACAGTGAAATTTGATGTCTTTCAAATAAGTTATCACTACTTCACTATCGCAGTTGACTAACACTGGATCAAAAACATCATTAGTAACACCCAAATGAATACAACTTATTGTACTGTAGACAAAAATGTCCCAAATTCAACCTCAATTGTGGATAAGGATATATAAGATTGTTTCTTATTACTTCATGATATAACACCATTGTTCAGTATGAAAATAAATCTAGAGGTAGATTTTCTCTCATTTAAATTTCCTCCACAGTCAGTATCGGTATAACCTTTTATTGTCAGACTATTCCATTGATAACTCAATGAGTAATTTGATGTCCCTTTTAGATACCTCAATATTCTTTCAACTATTTTTCAATGCGGTAGTCCTGAATTGGATTGGTATATGCTTATCATTTCGACGACGAGACAAATATCAGGTTTCATACACATCATTGTGTACATCAAACTTCTAATTTCACTTGCGTAAAAAACTATATTCCTTTGTTCATTTTCCTGTGGAGTCTCTGGACATAATCTATGACTTAAAACTTTAATTTTCGTGAAAGGAGTGTCAATGGGTTTGCAAGCCTACATATAAAAGCATTAAATAATTTTCTTTATCTATGACTTTTGTGAAAGAGATAATAATTTCTTTCAACGATTTCTTGACATTTTAACCCCAATAATACATACAACTTAACCAATATTTTTAACTTAAGGTTAAATGATAACAATCATTTGATATGTTTCACAAACTCCTCATCCAAGTTTATAGTTGTTTTCTTTCTTTCTAAATTACCGAATAGGTAAATTCTCCGATTATATTTATCATTCTCCATATACACAGCCAACAAATATTAATCAACTCATTTTTTCCCACAATAGTCACAAGTGTTGTTGAGAAGAAAGTAATATTTTTGTCCTAAAGTTATATCAGAATTCACACATTTTTTAAGCAATGGAATATTTTTCTGATTTTTTTATTTATATACAATATCTTCCATCCATGTAGCGAGCTTTAGGCCAGTGACTCCCAAACCAGTTGGCTTTAGGGCACTAGGTGTTAAGACACCCCTACGGACTTAATTACTCAGACTTCAGATATATATTTTTTTGTAACATCTTTGATCCCCGTAGCAAGCTTTGGGCCAGTGGCAACCAAACCAGTTGGTTTTAGGGCACTAGTTGTTAAAACACCCCTACAGACTTAATAACTCGGATCTCAGGCGTTTTTTTTTATCCCATCGCTTTTTATGGATGCTTCTTCCAATTAAACTTGAGCACTGAATATTACAAGCTTGTCAATTACAACTCATATCCGTATGTTACCATGTATGTTGATAATATCTGTCAACTGAGCATATGAAGATCCATTTTAATCAGTTTATGGAGAATTCACAAATTAAATAATTCAAAAGGAAATAAACAAAAATTTACTTGTTCCGAAATAGGTTGAGATATGTCTCAGGAGTGGAAACTCCTTACACAACTTTCTCACACCAATTTCACCCGATTAATCAAATTAAAAACACAAAATATATTTTTATTTTTTTTATTTTTGTAAAAATTTTCAATTTTTTTGTATTTTTCGAAAAAAATTGGACTAAAAAATAAAAACAACATACAAACAAGATACTAATCAACTATTCCCCACCCCCAAACCTAAATGAGACATTGTCCCCAATGTCTTAAAAAGTAGAAGCTGAGTTTAGAAGATAGTACCTGGTTAGCTGAAATTCTACATCTAAATGGGAAATTTAACGGTTAAGATCCAGATTTATTCGACACTTCTTACTACGATCATCATCGGACCATTTTATCTTGGAAAGCATATGGTCAATTTGTGGTTCATAGGCTAAGATTTGGTCAATTAAATCCTTGGCAGTTCTGGCAGTGAAGAGGAGTTCTTTCAGAGGTTTTGACACGAACCTATTTCTCCGGGCATCATCAAGAAATACACAAAGAAAATCATAAAATCCATATGTGTTGAACAATCCAATTGGTTTCTGGTGTATGTTCAAGTTCGCCCAAGATAGCACTGTAAAAATCTCCTCCAACGTACCCAAACCACCTGACAAAGCAATAAAAACATCATCAGGGTTAATCATTTTCACCAGTCGTTCAGACATACCTGGCACGGTCAGTTCTTCTCCGTTTGATGATCCTATAAGATCCGCCTCTGCCAAAGGTTTTGGGATGATTCCCAGAACTGGACTGCCTTCTTCCTGTACGGCCTTTGAAATGATCCCCATTAGTCCAAGATTGCCACCGTCATATACTAGGTGCATATTCCTTTCGGCTAAGACTCGACCCAATTCATGTGCTATTTCTACATATTGTGGCTTAGTACCAATACTAGTACCACAAAAGACACAGATGTTTACAACTCGTCTTTTAGAAGTGGCTTCCATTTTTATGTATTTCTTTCTCAGCTCTGGATGCCTTCAAGAGTGCAATGATGAGTTGAATTTATAATACCTGAAAAGGGTGAGTAATAATAGCACTAGTACCTACCAAATGACAATTATTAGATAAACAGTACAATATATCCTGAAAGTCAAAAAGTCTGGATCCTGTCGGAGAAAATAAAAGAAAACAACAAAACAAATCACAATTATTAGGAAAATATAAAGAGATATAATATTTACAATAATTTACGGCTTGATTGACGTCTATGCGTCAATGACAAGCTTCCTATCCAATTTTCTTAAAAATTGGTAAACAGGGTCTTTTTGAGTCAGATTCCCGAGACTTAACTGTTGTCTTTCCTTTTGGAATTGTGTATATAACACGCGAATTTCGTGATACACATATCCACTGGGATGCGTATCAAGAGTCTTAGATATGTCATCTAAAGACTCCTTACTCAAGCCATCCCTAATGAAATTTATCTTATCTTCACGGTTATCAGACACCATTCCTAAAGAACGACAACGAGTATCACAAAACATACGAGCACATTTATAGCATACACCCATTCTTTTAGCTCTTCTTTTTTTAGCATAGGTGCTTCTTTCTAAACCAGGCAGATGTGAAATAAAAGAGTCAGAAGACTCACCTGCAATCGGACTCGTGCTTTATTAATCCAACGAATGTCATTAGGAATACCTTTGATCATTAGTAATCTCATCCGTTCCATGTGAACTTTGTAAACTTTCATCAGAGAGTTTTGAGGGAGAGAAGGAAATTATTTTTGAAGATTTGCGAGAGCTTCTTCCATCCTGAAATGACTTTACCTGCAAAAATTAAACACACAAAAATAAAACACACCAAATCTGAATATATACACAAATTGCGTGGGTTGCCTCCCAGCTAGCGCTAAGTTTAAAGTCGTCAGCTAGACATGAATTCTTGAATGTTAGGCTGGATCTGAAAGTGTGGCACTTTCTTTTTGTCGCTCAAATGATTCTCCCCAGTAGTGCTTGACACGTTTATTTTAACCTTGAATATTTTTTATAGTTGGGATCATGTATCTCAACGGCTCTATCTGGTAAAACTTTGGTGATTAAGAATGGACCTGTCCACCGTGATTTTGGCTTTCATGGGAAGAGTTTCCACCTTGATTTATTTAACAGTACCTTTTGTACTGGTTCTAGTTGTATGCGCACTAACTTCTCATTATGTTTCTTTCTGGCCTTTTCTTTGTATAATTTGGCATTCTCAAAAGACTGAATGTGAAATTCATCCAATTCGTTGAGCTGGTGGAACTGTTTCTCTTCTGTTGCTTGTAATGCAAGAATTGGCTTCTTTAGTGTGCAATACACTTTATCTTCAAGCTCCAAAGGCAGATTGCATGCTTTAAGTTTGGCAGTTGAACTTTGCTTTTCATCAGAGTTCTGGATGGTACTATTTTTCACATCAAGTCTGAAACATTCCTCATTCTTTTCATCATTCGGGAATTCCATGGCTTTGAAAACATTGAATGTTACTTCTTGATCTTGAACCCTCATGGTTAGTTCACCTTTTTGTACATCAATAATGGTTCGTCCTGTAGCCAAGAATGGTCTCCCGAGGATGATGGGCACGTTTTCGTCTTCCTCCATGTCAATGACAATAAAATCTGCTGGGAAAATGAATTTTTCAACTTTGACCAGCACATCTTCAACCACACCTCTCGGAAATACGAGCGTTCTATCAGCAAGTTGCAGAGAGACTGAGGAGGGCATTGTTTCTCCAATCTGCAGTTTTCTGAAAATAGAAAAAAGCATCAAGTAACACTCGCACCTAGATCACACAAAGCCCTACCGAAGTTATGTTCTCCTATGATGTAAGGAATGTTGAAACTGCCAGGATATTTCAACTTCAGGGGAAGCTTCCTCTGAATGATGGTGCTGCATTCTTCTGATAATGCTACTGTCTCGTAATCTCCCAATCTCCACTTTCGTGACAGAATGTCTTTCATGAATTTGACATAGATGGGCATTTGTTCCAAAGCTTCTGCAAATGGAATGTTGATATGCAGCTTTTTGAACACCTCCAAGAATCGAGCAAACTGCTTGTCCAGTTTTTTTTCTAGAGACGCTATGGAAAAGGTGGAGGTAGAGTGATTCTTTCTGGTTCTTTTTCCTTTGTTTCTTTTTCCTCCATCTGTGGAACTTCTTCTTTTGGAAATTCCTCAATGGATGTATTGATTCCAACATCTTTGTTGATTTCAATACCGCTTTTTAAAATGATGGCATGACACTGATCCTTCCCCATGTTCCTTGGATTTGGTTATGTGTTGCTAGGAAGATTACATGGTGGTCTGTAACTCTGAGCATTGGCTAGTTGTCCAATTTGATTCTCCAGTGCTTTAATAGAAGCAGATTGGTTCTGAAACATAGCATCATATGTTGCTTGTTGCTTTTTGAATATCTCTGCAATACATTCTTTCATTTATGGTTCTTTTTCAAACTCCTGGCCTTTGTTTTGTTGTTGGAATCCAGGTGGTAGATTGTTCATTTGCCCTGAATTGTTGCTCCATGCGAAATTGAGATGATTCTTCCACTCTAGGTTGTAAGTGTTGGTGTAAGTGTTCCTAGAACATGCCAAGATCGTCTAAGAGTGATTCGTGTGTGAATTAATCAAAGGGAGTTGCGGAATACTCACATTGATCGGTTGAAGTTCAAAACTTTTTCATGGATGTTGAAGCTTCCAAGCCTTCTTTGAGTGTTTCCAACACTTGGGTGAGTTTCCCTATCACCTAAATTGACTCCTTGATGTGCTAGCAAGAACAAATTTTGAAGAACAAAAATGGCTTCCATGGAGAGAGGATCACGGTTTTTTCAAGCAAAAGAGAGAGAAAATAGTTCAATTTTGATTTACAAAATCTAATACAAATGTTGACTTGCAAAGTTGGTATATGTCTTTCCAAAATTAAGACAAAGTGTGTTGGTTTGGATTGTGTGTTGAATAAGCAATCCAATTCTTTTCAACTAATACCAAATTCCATCAAATGTCAAACATATTGATGTAAGTTGGTGGGCCCCACTTTAAATTCCAAATTTAAGTCGGACAATCCAACACGCAACTTCGCTCGGGCCCGGGTTCTCTTAATTCCGAATTAAGCGAATTATCGTTGTGACTTAATTAAATCTAATTTAATTAATTAATAATGCCTCACAAAATTATTACGAAAGTCGCTTGCGAATTAATTCTAAATTAATTCGTTCGCTTGAATTAAAATCCAATTTTAATTCCGCTTTGATATCCGATTTCATTTAATATATCTAATATATTATTTTAGCCCAATTAAATGAATTAATTAGTAAAATCTAATTTTACTATTAAATTTACATTACCGATTAATTCTAAATTAATCGCGTTCTCTCTCTTCTCGACGAATTTAATCCCAGATAAATTCTTGACGCAATTAATCCTAGATTAATTCTTTCTCTTTTAAATAATCCCAGATTAATTTTCTGTTCGAGTCAAATCTCATCGGTGAATTTTTGGGAAGCGACCCAAGAGATCTATGGATATGTTGGCAGTAAATACGGTCATCAGACTATCCAAATACGTGCGTACCCGTTACCACGTTCTTACCGATTAACAAGACATGGTTGGCTTCTACCAAAGCACCGTGCCTATCCAATTCTCCAGAAATATTATGTAAAGGAATATGTCATCTTTGTCAGGCGTAGTATACGTAGTATTGCGTATTACGATCTAGTATCGAATGTCACATGCTAGGCCTGAGGCTGGAATTGTGTCTGCCCCGTACGAAATATATATCGGATCTCTGGTAACTAGTCTCTATAATCGGATAATCATGACCTATTCATATTAACCCGATGACTGCAGTACTTAAGAGTACTAGTTCCGTATCCTACGTGATCATCATCTCCATATGACTGAAGTGATACTTCCATCTTGACATCACACCCAATACACTACGATTCTCAGTATACCCAAAAAAGGCGTACACAGAACCTGTTAAAGCCTCGGATGACCAAAACCAAAGTATACTGATTGTCGCAAGTATTAGCGATGCAAGTCTCAGGTTAAGACCAAATACACCTACCCTGATTCGGATTCCCATAGACACATAGTCATACTACCAATGGGATTCCGAGGGGTCTATCCAGAGCGAAGCTGTTTCCGTACCATCGGTAAACAAAACCTCATATTACACTTGCATGAGTATCCAATACCCAAATATATGAGAACTATGCCGTTACGCTTCCATAACACGCACAAGTGTAATACTAGTCTGTTTCGCATTATCGATTTCCAGTCTCGATAATAGTACGACTAGGGATATTTAATGATTAAACCTTACGTGGATTAATACTGTCTCATATCTTATTAATCCGATACTAATCATATGGACTTTTATCATTTATATATCCGAGTAATCCAATTACAAATGATAAAAGAGCAATTTCCTTTGTCACATAGTTAATTTGTACAACAACACCATGTTCTGTACAAATAATGATGCTATGGGTCATAATTGTCCAACAATCTCCCACTTGGCCTATAGCCAATAACTCAAGTGTCCTACACCTGAACTATGTACGGGTCGCTCAAACTTCTGCTGAGAAACAACTTTCGTCAGCGGATTTGCAATGTTATCATCTGATGTGATTTATTCGATCATCACATCGCCACGATGTATGATCTAACGAATCAGATGAAATAGTCGAAGTACATACTTGGATCGTTGATGAGACCGCGATTCTTTAGCCTATGTTGTAGCCTAGCTCAGCTTCTAACAAAACTACTCATAATCCAATTAGGATTATATAGATCCAAAATGCTTCTTTTGCTGCCTCAGCTGTAGCAATGTTCCGCTTTTGTTATTTATTCGGCAACAATATTTTGGTTGGAAGATTTCCAGCTCACTGTTCTGTTATTCAAACTAAATATGTACCCTTATTGCGACTTAAAGTCGTCTTTGTCGGTTTGGAAACTTGCAGCGGTGAACCTAGTCACCTCAAGTTCTCATTTCCCCATATTTCTAGAAAGCATCCTTAGTTCGTCCAAGATACTCAAGGATGTTCTTTAGATCAATCCAGTGACAATCACCTGGATTGGCCTTATAGCGTCTACATATGCTCAAAGCATATGAGACATCAGGTGACATACATTTCAAAAACGTACGAGCTTTGGGAGGGTTGTTAGCAGCTTTCTAGATCTATCCCAGTAGATCTTTATTCCTAGAATAAAGCCTGCTTCTCCCAGGTATTCCATGGAAAATTTTAATGAAAGCCAAACTTTCACCAATTATATTATGGGAATGTTATTGCTAAGAAGCAATACATCATCAACAAATAGGACATTTATTGTCAGTGCGCTCTCACTAACCTTCTTATATACACAAGAATCATATTTGTTTTTAATGAAATCATATACCATTATGATCTTATCAAAACGTTGGTTCCAAGAACATAATGCTTGCTTTAATCCATAAATGGATCAATTTAACTTGCAAACCTTGTTTGCATGTTTCTGCACGACAAAACCGTCAGGATGTTGTAAACATCCTCTAAAAGATTTCCGTGAAGGAAAGCGGTTTTGACGTCCATAGGCCATATTTCATAAATGAAATATGCAGCATTAGCAAGCATTATCCAAATGGATTTAATCATGGCAACATGTGAAAAAATTTCATCGTAGTCGACATTATGTCGTTGACGATACCCTTTCTGTACAAGCCTAGCTGTGTACATTTGTATGTTTCCATCCATGTATGTCTTCCTTGAAGACTCATATAGTACCAATAGGCACAATGCCTTCTGGTACATCAACCAGTGTCCAAACATGGTTGTATACATGAAATCCATTTTGGACTTCATGGCACTTTGCCATAAAAGAAGTTGATACCTTGTATCACTTTCTCATACGTAGCCGGTTCGTCTTCCTCAATAAGATTGATATCTACATGAGGTGAGATCAGAAACCCATACCTCCCAGGTTGTTTTCTGACTCTCTCTGACCTACGCGGTTCTTGTGTATTCAAAGATTATTGGTACAGTTTCATCCCTGATGAACTGTTAATATTCTGTGAGGACTCGGTGCTTGGAACAGTATTACTCTGATTTTCATCGAGTTTTACTTTCCTCCCACTTACCACTGCATTTAGGTATTCCTCTTAGGAAAATCGCATGGAGAGAAACAATTGCATTGTTCTCTTGTGAGTTGTATAAGTACTATACTTTGGTTTCCCTAAGACAACCTACAAATATGCACTTATCCGATTTGGGTTCTAGTTTGGTATCATCCAAACATTCAATTATATGCCCAACATCCCCAAATCTTCAGGAATGAGAAACCCAGTTTCTTTCCTGTTCATATCTAATATGAAGTCTGTCTAACTGATTTTCATGGAACCTTATTCAAAATAAGTATTGCACTGTTTAATGCATATCCTCAGAAGGAAATTGGTAGCTCAGAGCGACTCATCATTAACCTTATCATGTCCAACAAAGTTCGATTTCTCTTATCGGACACACCGTCGATTTGAGGTGTCCCGGGAGGAGTCTACTGTGAAAGAATACCATACTCTTTCATGTAATCTTGAAACTAATATGTTTAAGTATTTTACACTATGGTCCGACCGTAATGTTTTTAATACTTTTACCGGTCTGTTTTCTTACTTCGTGTCGAAACTCTTTGAATTACTCAAAAGTTCCTGACTTGTGTTTCATAAGATACACATAACCGTAACGCGATGCTACATCCGTAAAGGTTACAAAGTATTCATATTCACCTCTAGCCTAGCTAGACATGGGCCCACTTACGTCACAATGAATGAGGGCTAACAGATCGGTGACACTTGCACTTTTACCAAGTAAAAAGTGTTTTACGCACTTTTCCTAATAAACTAGGTTCGCAGACATCATTTGAATTAGAGTCAAATTCGTCCTAGTATCCACTCTTCAAAAGTGTGGATATACGAGTCATGTTAATGCGTCCCAGACAACAATGCCACTTTTAAGTCTCATCAGATTTATAAAGTTTGAGCTTTTGTTTGTCATATTAGATGTTTGAGATTCATTTATATTCTAAATATAAATACTGTTATTCACATCTAATATGCTTATCTTAATATCATCTTTATAAAAAAAATACTTAGTGTTCTAGAATATAAAGGTATACCCGCAACAGGTTAAACTTGATATAAAGATAATGTTTCTAGTCAAACTAGGTACATTATAACAGTCTCCTAATTTAAGTACATGCCCAAAGGGCATTTCCAAAACTTAGGTTTCCACAGCCAAAACAACGACTCTCGTCCCGTTTCCGACTCGCGGGTTGATCTCAACTGAAGCCAGTTTCCTGCTAATCAGCAGATCCCGCATATCAGTATATATGTTTATGTACAACATCCAGTTTCTAAAATCCAATTTTAAGACCAGCAGTGGACATGTTTATAATAAACATACCTGAAGCCGGAGTTTTTTCCGTCTTCACTTCCTTCATGTCTGCCTTGTCCATACGGCAGTCACGCTTCTAGTGACCTCTTTTGCCACAGTTTAGGCAGAAATCTTGGGATATGTCATTTGTCTTCTTAGAAGACTGTGATGATTTAGCCTTGCCCTTTTCTTCACACCCCAGAAGCCTTCGGCCAAGCCTTGGCCTTCTGGGATGTCGAAGTAAGATCCGCCTTGCGCTTCTTGCCCCATTTTGCAAGATTTGGCTCTGTCTCCTTGAGCATAGCCATTAACTCTCCAAGAGTTTTCTTTTGTAATTAGTACTTTCAAGATCTAAGATTAGATATGTGAAGATCTTTAATTTCAACATCAGGGAATAAGGATCTAATCATTAGTTCTGAAGACGGAATTAAAGAGTCATTGCAGAAAGCATAACGGATTGATCACTAAAGTTATCATCACCATGACTCTTCCAAAGCTCATGCTCTACTATTTTCTCAACTCCGGGCTTAGGCTCGAGAGGTCGCTCTATCAAATAGAGTAACTCCCAGGACTATCCTGAGGTTCTATTCCCAATCTGAAAATTAGTGCCATTTAAAAACATTTTCACATAAGATTATGTTTTAAATGCTAATCTTTCAGTTATCTTGATTTCAATAGTCCAACTATCCAATCAACGATTTTGGGTACAATCAAATATAATGATTACTATAGTCTAACTATATAATCAACTACAATTGATTGGTTACATTCAAATGTATTGATTACTATAATCCAATTATATAACTAACTACAAATGAAATAGTTAGAATACAGTCCAACTGTTCAATTAAAATAACAATTGAATATTAGTCCAACTAATATATTTATATTTAAATAATTAATGACGAAAAATGAAATGAGCGCGTATCGACAAGTATCTAAATGAAATTGCAAATTTAATACTTGCCTCCCACTATTTTTCGGCGAGCCTCTAACCCTCTGTGGAGTACTCGAGAAACCTAGTTTCCTAGTGGGCTAGGATCCCGTTAAATAACCCATAACCTTGACTTTGGCCAACAAATTGTATGAAACTTAACTAGGTAGATCTCTAAGATCAATTGGATCCCATCCAATTCCTAGATCTAGTAGGTCGACCTCCAAGTCCGAAACATATATCCAATATATGCCAATATATATCCAATATATTGCCTAATATTTTCCTCTGAATCAATCAAGCCTTGGCTTTGGCTCAACAAGCTTAATGAAACCAGTTAAGCGTGACCCATTGACAGTGGAAAAGCTTCGTAATCGAGGCCGATGAACAAGAAGTGACCTTGACTTTGGCCAACAAATCACAACTTGCCTAAGGCGTACGATATGGAACAAAGCCTTCATGATTCAAACACATCCGCGATGGACAAAGGTCTTGACTTTGGCCAACAAACCAATGTCAATCTTGGATCTTGAGAGAGAATCACTCAATGGAAGGAAAACGTTTAATATAAAATGAGGGTTTTTGTCGCGATTTGGCAACCGATTTATTATCTTTAATTAGGTCTCATCATACACTCTTAAACATGCATTCTAAAAGCATAATAAGGCGCGGATAAAATAATAATGATATTCAGATGGATATATAACAAACTTGTTCCTAGAACAAATCTCTCCATTTCCTCTCTCCCGCTAGCACTATTCATACTTCTACCCAATTACTTAATACTTCTAAAGAAACCTCATTTACATTGAGGAGAATTGGTGAGAAGAGAAATACAATGAGAAAAGAGGTAATAGGCTGGACACGCAGGTCCAATTTAATAAATTCTAAATTTATTATAACAATTTCCAAAATTGCCCTCACCATTCTAATATCCATCCGATATACATTATTCATTCATACATCCAAGTATTCACACATAGCATGTTATCAATCAATCAATCTAATCCAATTAATTAATCTTTGATTAATGACCATCCAATGTTCAAACAACGATTTGATTTGCGCGAGTCCAACTCATTTAAGAATAAATACTCAAAGTACGTATTCTTGAATTATATTGAACTACAATTTTAAATCCAATTTAAATTATATTCAATACTAATTCCTATTTAATTTCAAATTAAATAATTACACTTTTAATAGTGCCTTTTAGACTTGGATTCCAAATCCAATCTTTATGGGTCTCAAAGGTCCAATTAGAATCCAATATTATTCAATTAAAGTCCAATGAGCTTTTAATTAATTCTTTAGGCATGAGCTTTGGCAATTATGGGTCAAACCCAAGATGTCAAGGCCCAATTAGGAATCACCCTATGCCAAAAATCAATTTAGGCCCATTAGGCCTAATTAAAATATTAAAGGCCCAATTATCATATTTGGACTTTATGGAAATGGTTTTAGGCCCAATTGGATCCAACCAATTATCCTAAACCAAACTTGGCCCAACCAAGCCCATTAAGCCCAAATACAATAAATTAAATTAACTCATTATTCCAAATTACAAATTAATTCAATTCAAGTGTAATTACCATAATTAATTAATTAATCTAATGCTTCCAAAACACTAATTAATTCAATTAATCATGCTCTACATTTCCAATTCATGTCCAACACACATTGAAGCAAAATCAATCTTATAACATGCATCATGGCTCACGGCAAAGGCATACAAAAATCATTCAATTTGATTTCAATCTAATTAAATCAACATTCAATATTTCTATCATGCCATCAACACATCCAATTGTTAAATTTCAAAAATTAACCATGAGCACCTAGGGTTCATGTATTCGGCCAATGGGTATATTTAGGGGAAAATTAATCCTATCAATTTTTCACAAAATCAAGGATGCATAAATCCAATTCAACATCATACCAACATAACCAAACAACTAATTTAGACAAATCATGCTCCAAACTAGCCCTGGGAACTATCGGATTCGGATCGGATCGAACCGAATCCGAATCCGATCCGATCTGAAATTCTCTGAGATGTTTGATTCGTTCGGACCGGATCATCTTATCCAATCCGATTCGATTCGATTCGAATTCGGATCGCATTAGACCAATCTGATCTGAAATCATCCTATTTCGGATCGGATTGGTTCGATCCGATTCGAATTATTTCGGAGGGATTGGTCCGATCCGAAATAAGATGATTTCGGATCGGATTGGTCTGATCCGATCCGAATTCGGTACACAGTACAAACAACATGACCACAAACTGCAAGCATAATCTGGTTTTGTGTCAAAAAAATCGAGTGGATCGGATTGAATCGGATAAAATCTGATCCGAAATAATTTGAAATTTTTTTTATTTAATATGTAACGACGTCGTTTTTCATAATCCGTCGAACTGGACCAACTCAATTCGATCGGATTTGATAATCGGATCCGATTCGATCCGATCTGATGCCCACCCTTACTCCAAACACAAAAATCCCAAATTAAAGTTTACAAACCCAAAACTCAAATCAAGCTTAGATCTCACTCTGATACCATTGTAAGTGTTCCTAGAACGAATTGACTCCTTGATGTGCTAGCAAGAACGAATTTTGAAGAACAAAAATGTCTTCCATGGAGAGAGGCTCACGGTTTTTTTCAAGCAAAAGAGAGAGTGAATAGTTCAATTTTGATTTACAAAATCTAATACAAATGTTGACTTGCAAAGTTGGTATATGTCTTTCCAAAATTTAGACAAAGTGTGTTGGTTTGGATTGTGTGTTGAATAAGCAATCCAATTCTTTTCAACTAATACCAAATTCCATCAAATGTCAAACATATTGATGTAAGTTGGTGGGCCCCACTTTAAATTCCAAATTTAAGTAGGACAATCCAACACGCAACTTCTCTCGGGCCCGGGTTCGCTTAATTCCGAATTAAGCGAATTACCGTTGCGACTTAATTAAATCCAATTTAATTAAATAATAATGTCGCGCAAAATTATTACGAAAGTCGCTTGCGAATTAATTCTAAATTAATTCATTCGCTTGAATTAGAAACCAATTTTAATTCTGCTTTGAAATCCGATTTCATTTAATATATGTAATATATTATTTTAGCCCAATTAAATGAATTAAATAGTAAAATCTAATTTTACTATTAAATTTACATTACCGATTAATTCTAAATTAATCGCGTTCTCTCTTTTCTCGACGAATTTAATCCCAGATAAATTCTCGACGCAATTAATCCCAAATTAATTCTTTCTCTTTTAATTAATCTCCGATTAATTTATTGCCGTAATTAATCCCGAATTAATTTTTTCTCTCATAATTAATCCCAGATTAATTTTCCGTTCGAGTCAAATCTCATCGGTGTATCTTCGGGAAGCAACCCAAGAGATCTCTGGATATGTTGGCAGTAAATACGGTCATCGGACTATCTGAATACGTGCGTACCCGGTACCACGTTCTTATCAATTTACAAGACATGGTTGGCTTCTAGCAAAGCACCGTGCCTACCCAATTCTCCAAAAATATTATGTAAAGGAATGTGTAATCTTTGTCAGGCGTAGTATACGTAGTATTGCGTATTACGATCCGGTATCGAATGTCACATGCTAGGCCTGAGGCTGGAATTGTGTCTGCCCCGTACGAAGCATATATCGAATCTCTGGTAACTAGTCTCTATAATCGGATAATCATGACCTAGTCATATTATCCCGATGACTGCATTACTTAAGAGTACTAGTTTCGTATCCTACATGATCATTATCTCCATATGACTGAAGTGATACTTCTATCTTGACATCACACCCAATACACTACGATTCTCAGTATACCCAGAAGAGGCGTACACAAAACCTGTTAAAGCCCCGAACGACCAAAACCAAAGTATACTGATTTTCGCAAGTATTAGCGATGCAAGTCTCAGGTTAAGACCAAATACACATACCCTGATTCGGATTCCCATAGACACATAGTCATACTACCAATGGGATTCCGATGGGTTTATCCAGAGCGAAGCTGTTTCTATACCATCGGTAAACAGAACCTCCTATTACACTTGCATGAGTATCCAATACCCAAATATATGAGAACTATGCTGTTACGCTTCCATAACACGCACAAGTGTAATACTAGTCTATTTCGCATTATCGATGTCCAGTCTCGATAATACTACGACTAGAGATATTTAATGATTAAACCTTACGTGGATTAATACTGTCTCATATCTTATTAATCTGGTACTAATCATATGGACTTTTATCATTTATATATCCGAGTAATCCAATTACAAATGATAAAAAAGCAATTTCCTTTGTCACATAGTTAATTTGTACAACAACACCATGTTTTGTACAAATAGTGATGCTATGGGTCATAATTGTCCAACAGTTGGAATATGGATTGTTCCCTTGTCTGTTGAAATTGTTGACGTAATTCACCATTTCTTTATGTTGGTTTGGTTCTGGTGCTCCTCCATATGGTGAACTTGTGGATCCAATATTGCTTTGCATGCTAAGAGTTTCCAAGAATTTGCATATCTGGTCCAGCTTGGCATTTACTGCAGTGTTGGCTCCAACTTCATTAATTCCAGCAATTCGTTGGATCAAGCTCCTTTCTATTGGCCACAAGGAATTGTTGTTAGTCATTTCTTCAATTAGGTCCCAAGCTTGATCTTCTCATTTTTCCATTAAAGCTCCTCCAGCAACAGCATCAATTGTGGTTCTCATTATTCTAGAAAGTCCATTATAGAATGTTTGGACTTGAAGCCATTTTGGAATCTCATGGTGAGGACATTTTCGGAGAAAATCCTTGTACCTTTCCCAAGCTTCGTAGAGAGTTTCCGAGTCATGTTGTACAAAATATATGATGTCATTCCTCAGTTTTGCTGTTCTGGCCGGTGGAAAATACTTTACAATGAATTTAGTGGCTAGAGTGTTCCAAGTTGTGATGGAACCTGCTGGTAGTGAATGTAGCCAAGCCTTAGCTCTGTCTTTTAAGGAATATGGGAAAATCTACAGTCTCATTGCTCCTTCAGCTGCTTGGTTGTAATTGAAAGTGCCGCAAACTTCCAAGAAGTTGCTGATATGGGCATTAGGGTCATCAGTTGCATTTCCTCCAAACTGCACTGACTACTGAATCATATGAATGCATGTTTTGATGTCACCCGCATTTGCTGGTAAAGGAGGAAGTACAATACAGGAAATGAAGCCGTCAACCACCGAAATGGTTCTGTCTCGAATGAGAATAGGTGGTGCAACTTCTAAAGGTTCAGGTTCCATGTTGACAATTGCTTCTTGGCCTTCTCGTCTTTCCCTTCTCAACTGTCTGATGGTTCTTTCAATCTATGGGTCAGGCGGTCGGAGTTCAAAGCTTCTGGTTCGTCTCATGTAGTGTCTGAGAACCTAAAATACACGAAAACAAAAACAATAAGTAAAAAGAAATTAGACACAAGTAACGTATCTAACCCCAAAACTAATAGTGAAAGATAAATAAGTCCCCGGCAACGGCGCCAAAAACTTGACCGGCGTTTTCACACGCGTATAACGCAAGCGCATGTATCGTTCAAGTAGTATAAAAAGTATCGATCCCACGAGGACTTAATACCTAAGCTATTAATTTTATGAGGCCAAATGATTACTAGTATCTAATGGATTGGTTGTTTGATTGGAAAAGTGACTTTAAAAATTAAAAATTAAAACAAGTAAATAAAATGGCGCGAAAGTTGGTTGAGGAAAATTCAAATTTATAAAACTATCAAGGGTTGTGATTTCTTCCAATATCTTTTTAAAAGATGATGTGGTTATTTCATGTTTGTGTAATATATTTATTTACTAATCAGGAACACGAAATTCTGTAAAAGCCTCTGTCGATGGTCAGATGTAAATACCCAGTTTAACCCAATTAAATCATATGTCTATGTCAATCAAATTACATGGATTCATTAAGACTAGGTTCCAATTGTGGTTACCCCCGCCCGACAGGTATATGTCTATCATGTAAGGAAATTTATTAAATGGTTATCTATCCTCAAAGAAGATCGTGGGCTATTAACTCTAGGGTCTTAAACCTAAAATTCCTTCGTCAAGTTTATTTTAAGTTTACCAGATCAATATTATTAATGGCGAGTTAACAAAAAGCATTAAGCTTAAGACTTAATAAGTAAACTTTTATATTACCCAAACTATAAAATAACCCCTTATAAACCGGTGATATTAGAATTCATCACAACCCCAGATAACGTGCTTAACTATGATACATATTTACAACTACTAAAAGCTTAAGAATAAAAGACATAAAGTAAAGTGCTGATTAAGTCAAATTAATAATTAATTACCAACCGACCAACCAGGCGGTATCCTTGCTTAGTCAGGTTAAAACCAATTTAATATCAATTACCAACCGGCCAATATAGCGGTATCCTCATTAAGTCAAGTTTTACATAGTTATTATATTATAATTAAGGGAGATTAATCTAAATAGCAATAATAAAAGTTTTATCTTTCATCATAGCAGGGGGAAGTTACATTCTCATTGCTGAATAGTAAAAACTGAAAAAGTAAAGAAAGTAAATTACTATTACAAAAAGTAAATAAAATTAATTATAAAACCGAAATTAAAACAAACTAGATACAAACTCTTTATTATATTCAGAGAATTACATAGAGGAAGGTACATCTGAAATTGAAATTTCGAGCTGAATTTATAGGGATCGATAGGTGCCACGCGTCGCGACACGATAACTTTTGCGTGTCGCGACGCGATGACGTGTCAGTCACTGATTGGCTGCTTTGATCTCTTATCTGCTGACGTGGCACATGCCCAATAAAATGCTGACACGTGGCAGATTTGGATAATTAACTCAATAATTGTGCTGACGTGGCGATGACATGGTGATGTTGATTGTCGACACCGTGAGATTGCTACACGTGTCACGAGATGATTGGCTGATGATGACGTGGCTGACATGTGGCACGCTGACTCGGCAAGTGACTGATGTGGATGCCACGTGGCTGACACATGGACGACACGTGGATGACACGATTGTCGGCAGCATGTGATGGTGACACGTGGCAGACGCACGTTAGCAAGATCGACGCACGTTAGCAAGATCCGGCACACGTTAGCAATATCAAACTTCTCAGATTTTGACACGTGTCCCGACGCACGTTAGCGGTCGTGACGCAGGCTGCGCATCGCGAAACGTCAAATGACCATTTTGCCCTTTTGTCTGTTTTTCATTATTTTGGTCCTGAATCACCTCCAAAGAGTCCTGGAACTTTTTTTATCTACAAAATAACACAAAACACATAAAAATATTCACAAAGCTCAAGAAACTATAAGAAATATTAGGTCAAATGAGTGGGAAATAGTGATACATTTACCACTTATCATGCGTCGTCAAAAACATTACAAGCGCTCAATGCCCAAGTTGTGCACGAAGACTGAGCGAGGAACGAACGATCCATTGTCAACAAGGTAGCGGGTCAATCCATTTCTGATGGATGAGACCCTATACAAGCACCCCGACAGAAACATATGATGAATCATAAAAAATATAAAACATGCAACAAGCGTTGAGGCGGAAACATAATATCAATCGATCATCTCAGTGGAAACATGAAAATATTTAAGAAGAGCAGAGACGGAAACATGTAATCATAATGCATATTCATTAACAAATCAAAATCGATTCAAATTATAACTTAAAATATTAAAACCTGTGAAATTTAAACCAAGAAAACATAAAACAAGGCATCTCCTCACAGTAACGAGTTGCGAGAATTATTGATAAGTAGACAGTTGATCAAGTTGTCGATCTACAATAAAATAAGAATAAGATTCTTGGCCTGATTCTTTGGAACTAGGAAATATAACGGGAAAAAAATGTAAATCAGCATGCTATCATTTATTCTCAAACGTGTCACATCCTCTATTACCTCTTTATCCGAATTAAAAATTATTTTCCAACTATTAACTTTTGCGTTAAGGCATTTCCTTAACGTCCTGCTACAAATAAACATTTTTTTTACGAAATTAACATCCTGCTACAAATAAACACCAATATAATTTTAATCCATTCTCACCTAAAGCCTTTACACAACTGTCATGGCCGAAAATTTTTCCCCTGCTCACGGTATCACCGGGCACGATTTGCCCCTCCTCAGTTCACGGCACAACATCATTTTTCTTCTTTTTAAACTTAGCTCACCGCAACACTCTAGGTTCACCTTATCCCATTTAATCCCTAACAAAACATAAAAAAATGGCTCCAATGAGGAAAAGATTTTATTGAGAATACAATCTCAATACACACACACACACATATATAAAACCAAATATACAAACTTTATTATTACACTTCCCCATTTAAATATAATCCCAATACCCTAAATCCAAAAAGAACAATCCATGATGACTTTACAAAATAATATCTGTCATTCGGGAGTCATCTCCGTCAAAAGTGTAGATTGCGATAAAAGAGTGGGAACCTGCAATACTTAATAAACTGGGGGGATGAGTCTTGTGGACTCAGTGAGTAAATACCAAAAGAAAGCAAATCATAAGAGAAATCAAAAACATATTTATAAAATGATTTTTTCATGCATGCGTCGTCAAAAATATTACAAGCGCTCAACGTCCAAGTCGTGCGCAAAGACTGAGCGAGGAACGAACGATCCCTTGTCAACAAGGTAGCGAGTCAATCCATTTCTGATGGACGAGATCATATACAAGTACCCCGACGGAAACATATGATGAGTCATAAAAACATAAAAACATGCAACAAGCGTCGTGGCGGAAACATAATATCAATCAATCATCTCAGTGGAAACATATCAAGAATATATTTAACAAACGTTGAGACGGAAACATGTAATCATAATGCATATTCATTAAAAAATTGTGCACAATTTTTATGCGCGAAGAAGAAAGAGAAACGTGTAAGGTTCAAACTTCCTGAGACAAAGTCCCAGCAAGGGGTGTTTGATTAAGTGAATAAGCCTCCAAGGGGCGCAAGCACACAAATTACAGTCCTAAAAGTTATAGAAACTAAAAGATAAAAAAAATGCTCGTTTGAGTCTTCATTTGATCAGGCATTTCTCTCTGTACGAGTGAGCTTTTATAGTGAAACTTGTAAACGGCTTGGGCGGTCCCAGTATTTCCCTACAGCTGCTGGATCGTGCCTTCAACTGTTGAGCTGTGCGTCTCAACTGCTTGATTGTGGGTTGAGATTTTATAGTGAAGCTTGTAAACTGATTAGGCGGTCCCAGTATCTCCCTGCAGTTGTTGGATCGTGCCTGTAACCATTGAGCTGCGTGTCTCAACTGCTCGGTTGTGGAGGGAAAATCATCTAACTGCTGCGATTGTGGAAGCAATTAAATCATGTATTTTCGTCCTAACCGCTAATTTGGTCGTCTCAACTCTTCGTCGCTCTTTGGTCCATCGTCCTTCCTCCCTTCGTTCTTCCCTTCGTCTTAGGGCGATTTCCTTCCAGGGTGACTATAATTTCCTCTGTCAACAATTATCCCCCAAATTTACCTTGATTGAACCGGAAGTGAAGATCGAGGTAAATTTTTTGGTCTTCCATCGACGAAAAAGCGTATAGATCGGAATGATAGAAACTTGTATGGTCATTCCTCTTCGCCCTCGACCAGCCCATCACTCCGCCAATCCCTTAGTCCAGAGAATCTGTGGAATCAGGCTCTCTACACTCCCCGTGTAGAGAAGCTGAGGCCAGCCGCTATCAACGAGCGTAACCCATCCGCAACCGGGAGGTGCAGTACCTTCCACAAAGAGGACCCTGGACAATTGTCGCTAACGGACGCAGCCCATCCACAACATTACATTTCATTTTACACATACGCCGTGTGGAAGGCTGTTAGTGAATCATTTTACATTCCATTTTACACCTTACTAAAAGGAAGCTGCCATTTCTGAAGGCCTATATAGCATGCATATCTTTCCTTTTTCCGACTCTGTTATGCTTTTCCCGATCTCTTCTTTTTCGTCTTAGGGAGTCCGCTTGGTTACGGAGGGCCAAGCTTCGATGTTTTGAGTAAGGTCGGCCCTTAAATGGGCGGTTGGGAGACCTTGCAAGTTACTTCTTCAACCTTTCACTTTTTATACACTCCCAAGCCATGACACTGTTCTCACGTAAAGGGCTTTTCCATGTGTTACCTGACCGATTGGGGGCTCCCTGCCCTAGGTATGGTTTTTTGCCAAAAGTAAGCCTGCGGCCTGATGGTATTGTCACATCAACTCTGATTTTCTTATGTCACGTGTATCAATAGTGGTGATAGCCTGGACGATGTTTCCTAGGGGATGCTTATGCTTACACCTATACTTGGCCGATCTAATGAAGGCCGATGTTAAAATGCTGAGGTTTGGTCGATCTATCGAAGGCCGATATTGGGGATCGGCCAATTCAGTGGCCGATGTCGAGTGTGTGATGGGCCCAAGGGAGAAGTGATTGCCCTGCAGTTGGTTAGGCTGCCCTTTTATAGTCTAATGCGAACCCATCACTTCTACAATAAATGCATGACTCTTCCCATCGTGTTTCATCATGAGGCCTAATGAATAGCTGTTTTTTACGTCATTTCTGTGTCTCCTTTCGTAGCACGTCATTTTTGCAGCGAATTGTATTCTAACACCTGTTTGGGGCGATCCTTCATTCTTTTCGTTTTCCCACCGTTTCCATCCCTCGACAATTCGGGTTGCGACACTTGTCCCAGGCTGAGCCTTTCGCCTGTTTATATAAGGGTTTAGCCCATTCTGGTTCTTTCTTTACTCTCCCTCCTATTGCAAAACTCTTTCGTATTTTTGGTCTCTTGGCATCAATGACATCTTCTTCCTCTGCTCCCAAAACCAGTTCCTCCACTTTTGCTGATTATAAGATGGCACTGGACGACTCTTATGTGGGCACCTTCGGTGTTCATACTCTTGACGAGAATTAAAACCAGTGCGCGCTTGGTCCTATTTTTACTGAAGACCATACCATAGCCACAGCCCCGCTGGCTCAACAATTTCCTTCCTCTTCTGGTCTTCCGTTTTCGGAGCCAATTAATATTTCTCCTTTGGCTCAGTCTAACCCGATTCGTATGTGGCCCAAACATGACGTTGCGTTCGAGTCTTGGTTCCAACGTATGCTATTGCATGCAGATACTCATGCTTTTCTAGATAAGAATGGATTCTTTTCCTTCATTGAACTTTCATTGGCTTTGTCTTCCCTTGACCGCAGCTTGTTTCCTATTTCCTTGCTCTTTTGGTCTTCTGAGTATAATGTATTCATTTTCCCTGTTGGTCATTTTACTGTCACTCTCCGTGACATCGGTGCTCTCACCGGGTTGGCCTCCCTGGGCGCACCTATCTCGGCTTGTACAAACTTATGTTCCCCTCCTCCTTCAATGGACCCTTCGTCTTTTTTGTCCTACTCTTCTTTTCTTCGCATGTTTTCGAAAATGGCTGGTCCTGTTTCGATGTTGGAGCGAACAACTTTCCTTCATTATTGGCTGTGCAAATACATCATTTGTGCGCCTAGCCAAAAGCCCGTGGCGGGCTACCTTCCCATCTCTTCAGATCTTGCCAATGGTCGTCGTTTAGACCTGACATCCTTCTTACTAGCTGCTATCTATCGGGGCTTGGCCATGCTCCAAAAATAACTTTGGTCGGGGGCTTCGCCCATTGCCTCTATTTCTTTATGGCTCATTCAGCTTTGGTTGAGAGCTTATTTCCCTGTCTTCGGCGCCATTGATTCGAATCATCCTTATCCTTGTGCCGGTCTTCTTTTTACCCAGCTTCGGCCATCTTCTTTTCTCCCTCGCACTGCTTTTGAATATTTCTATACTCTTCCTCGGGTTTCCTCTTTTTTCCCTTTCTCAGTGGGGAATAGCCCGTCATTCGTTCATGATCTCCCTCTCTCGGAAGAAGATGAGTCAGGTCTTCGCATATGGCGTAAGTTTTTATGCACACCCGACCTGATTCATGACAATCTGACTGGGGCCAATGGCAAGACTGGAGTGGAGGTGTATTCTCCCAACTTTGTCGCCCGTCATCTTGGCCTCGTTCAAGGATGGACTCTTCTTTTCTTCCATACGCGTTCTGCCTCGTCGGACTGTTTTAAAGTCCTTTGAGTTTCTGACGTAGTGGAATCCTCATCGGAAACCCGTTCTTTGCTTTCTTCTTTTGTCATAACTCATTTTGCTTCTTGTACATCGGTTCATTCTTCTTTTGATCGATTCTGGCCATCTTCCCATGAATGATTTTTTCTCTGCCCTCTATGAGGGTATTTCCTACCATTCCATTGTCCCTATAGTCTTCTGAGCCAACGGGGTCAAAAAAGGCAACTGAGACGGCCAAACCCAAGAAGATAAAGCATGCCAAGAGGAAACAGCCTTCCCCTAGCCGTAGTTCAGATTCGGACATGCCACTCGTCCGTCGCTCTAAGGTATGAGTTTGAGACCCGTCTTCTTTTGCACATGAGTTTTATGTACTATGAAATCATAATTGTGTATCTTGTACATGCGCTCAGGATTGAGCCGTCTTCCGCAATGCCCGAAACGACGCGAACTTCGAGGGCCGAAGCTCCCATGGGCGGAGGCGATGAGGTGGGACCTGCAGAAATACCGGTCGTTCAGGTTCCCTCTGATGCGGAGGAAGCGGGTGAAGGTCCCATCATAGAGCAATTACCAGGAGAGGGCGGTGCAGTCGGAGCCGATCCCTAAGGTATGGAGCCATATATTGAATCTGGCTGTTCGCGTCCAAGAGTAGAGGAAATTCCAAGAGACCATCCTCTATTTGAGCGCTTCTCTTCAGACGGTTCTGTACCAATTGTTCAGGATCCGGATGATGAGACTGAAGTGCCAGAGCCTACTTGGCCGACTGGGTCTCTTTGGCACTACCTCAAGCAACTTTATCCTTTAGTACGCAGGATGTCTGCCTCAGGGATTCGAGGGAGTTTTAGGGACGTGGACGGCCTTTATAGTTTGGCCGAATTTTAGTTGTTAGAGGAGCTCGGTCTATGTATAAAGACGACGTACTTCGTCGTATTTACGAAGAAGATGAAGTCATTTACATTTCTGATTCGTCCGACTCTGATTCTCTTGTAGATGCTCGGCCTACTACTGTGCCGCAACGCCCAACGCCAGAAGTAGTACCTCCAAGTACTTCTGCGCACCAGACTTTGGCCTCTGCACAGCCGTCGTCTTCGACTCCTCCGTCCTCTCCTTCTCGAGTGGAGTCCCTTGTGCCTGAACAACCATCTTCTCCGGCTTTCATGATTGCTTCTTCCGCAGCTATTGTTCCGACAGTCCAAGTGCTAGCCGCTTCTAAGCAATCATCGCCCCATCGGGCTGAGTCTCCCATTTTGCCACAAAGTTCTTCTGCTCGGCCATCTCCTCATCAGGCCGCATGGCCGCTGGCTCTTGTCCCCCAGCATCCATCATCCTCAGATCCTTCATCTCAGCAAGAATTAGTGCAGCCACAAGCTGAGGCATTCGAGGCATTGGTGGATCGGCCTTCCAGTTCTGGTTCTAGGGTGGTAAGTCTTTCCCCCATTTCCTTTAGCTCATGGTCTTAGTTCATTTTGTTAATTCCTTCTTCGTGTGCAGGCATCCGACCATTGCTGTAATTGGTCCAGAACATTTTGGACCGCTTTGGGCGATTGTCATATGCTTCTTTCGGCCCCCTTCGCCTTCGGTCAACACCATTACAGACCTGGAGGGCCTTCGGGAGATTCTTGGTCAATACGCTTCCTTTGCTGCACTAGAGGTTAGTCAGGTCGCTCGGCCAGAGAACATCCTTCAATTGGACAAAAGCTCCTCCGAATTAAGCCGGATATTGGCCCTCCCTGCCTTGCCCATATCGATTGATGATCCGCTTTTCCTCCAAGAAATGCAAGATGGCATAGCAGCCCTTCTCTCTCGGTATCACAATATGCACAGCCAGAGGGTTGGGCTTCGCTCATCTGTAATGAGGAAATAAACGCTCTGTGGCTCTCTTGACGCCCTTCATCAGGCCCTGAGGGATACTACAGAAGAAATGATGACCTAGGAATCAGTCTTCCTGGACCTGGAGCAAAAGTTACAAGAGATTCTGCATCTTATCGAGGAAAGCCGTATGAGAAAAGGGGCTAAGAGGAGGACCATTGCTACTCAAGTAACGGAGATGGACGAGTCTATGGCAGAGTATGAAGGTCTGGCCCGTATAAATTTTGAGAAAAGCTTGGCCGATTTGGATTCAGTGGGTTTGGAGATACAGAACGAATGACGCTTGATGAGAGAGACGCTTTCGGCCATTAAGGAGCTGCCCGGGGGTTTTCGGCGATCTTCGGGCCAAAATTAGTGATTGTTGTAAGAAATTATATCGTCTATTCTTTGTATTTTTAGGACGTTTTTGTCCGTAATTAATGAAAATACATTATTATTCCAGTGCATTTTATACATTTTCGTGCTCCCACAAAGAGGGCACATATCTCTTTAAGTACTTTCCATTATCGCTCTTGCATGCACTCTTCCGTTTAAGTCCTGCAAATGGTAGGCTCCGTTTGGTAACACATTTTTCACCACGAATAGGCCTTCCCAGTTGGGCGACCATTTGCCATACGTCGGGTCCTTAGAACCAAGTGGTAATATAGTTTTCCACACTAATTTGCCCTCCTTGAACAATTTAGCCATTACTCTGAGATTATATTCCTTGGCCATTTTTCTCTTTTGTGCTTCTAGAAGATTTAGCACATCACATCTGATATCGTCCAATTCCAACAAATTCTGGATCATTGCCTCGTCCTAGTCTTCCTTTGTCAGCTTTTCTTGTAACATCACCCTGGTGGACTCGATATTCATTTCTACTGGAAGCACAGCCTCGTGACCATACACTAACTGAAACGGTGTCACTGAAGTACTTGTTCGTGGTGATGTCCTATAGGCCCATAGAGCCTGACTCAAATATTCATCCCATCGTCTAGCGTTGTCTGTCACCATCTTCCGAATCAACCCTTTAAGGGTCTTATTGGACGATTCTGCTTGACCGTTTGACTGAGGGTAATAAGGGTAGTGTTCACCAACCGGATTCCGTACTCGGCCAGCAAATCTTTCACATTTTCACCGTTTAATGAGGTGCCATGATCTACCATTATTGTTTGTGGTATACCAAATCGGTGCATTATATGCTCTTTTATGAACTTGATGATCTGTTTTTGGGAGATTTCCATAACTGGGATAGCTTCCACCCATTTGGTAAAGAAATCGGTAGCAACAATGATGAAAGTATGCCTCTTGCTTGATGCTGGGTAAATCTTCCCTATCAAGTCTATCGCCCATCCCATAAACGGCCACGATTTAATGATTGGGATCATCTCGGTCGCTGGTGCCCTTTGAATAGGCTCGTGCTTCTGACAAACAATGCATCATTTGGCATATGAGATGCACGATTCTCCCATCTTCGACCAATAATAGCCGCTTCGTATAATCAACATCTCATCTTTACTCCTGCTTGGTGTGCCCCACAAACACCTTCATGCACTTCGGCCATGATAGTTTTGGATTCAGATGGCCCTACACATTTCAACAACAATCCATCTTGTCATTTTTTATATAGCACATCTCCTGAGACTACGTAGTTCAGGGCTTTAAGTTTTAGCCTTCAATCATTCCCTCATTCGGGCTTTTTTAGAAACGTCTTGATTTTGCTTCTCCAATCGTCCTCATTTTTTATTTCAACGGTCGTGACATTTGTCCATTCCTTTCGTCGCATCAGGACCGGCTTCACCTCGCCGCTTCTATATATACCATCTATGTTTGCTTGCTTGTACCCGGAAGCTGCTTGGGCTAAACTATGGCCAATTCATTTTTTGCCCTTGGAATGTGTTCCAACTCTGCATGATCAAATCACTCTACCAACTCTTTGGCCACATCCAATAATGCCATGACTTATGGGCTTTGGCATTTAAAGGTTCCTATCACTTGTTGGATTACTAGTTGCGAATCCCCCTTAATGGATACATGGGTTACTCCCATATTGAGGAGTATCTCCAACCCAAGTATCAAGGCTTCGTATTCGGCCTGGTTATTAGTGCAATATTCGTTCAACTTGATTAAGAACCGAAATGATTCCCCCAACGGGCTGACTAAGACAATCTCTATTCCAGCTCCTTTCATTGTGCTGGATCCGTCGAAATACATCGTCCATGGTTTCAGGCTGCATTCGTCTAGATCCATGCTCAAACATGGGTGATCGGCCAAGAAATCGGCTAAAGCTTGATTTTTAACGGCCCTTTGGGGCTCATGCCGTATATCGAATTCTGAAAGTGACAGTGACCAAAACCCAACTCTTTGATGCAAGATAGGACGAGAAAACATGTACATTATTATATTAATTCTTGTGATCAAATACATTATGTTCGGCCTAAGGTAGGCTCGTAATTTAATACATGTGAAATATAGAGCCAAACATAATTTCTCCATTGGAGAATAATTACATTCATAATTCAGCAATTGTCTGTTGATATAATAAATGGCTCTCTCAACGTTCATGTCATCATCTTGCGCGATCATCCCAGCTATGGACTGTTCTTCGGCCGATATGTACAATTTCATTGGCCTTCCTGGCACTGGAGGTACCATAACCGGCGGCTGTGACAAGTATTTCTTCAGGCTGTCAAAAGCTTGTTGATGTTCTTCGGTCCAGACGAATTCGTCATTGTCCTTTAACCTCAATAAGGAGGAGAACACTTTTGTTTTCCCTGCACAATTGGAGATAAATCGTCTTAAAAAGTTAATTTGCCCTAAGAACCTCTGTAACTCTTTCTTATTTCGGGGTGGTATAGCTTCGGTGATCGACCGAGATTTATTGGTGTCAATCTCGATTCCCCGTTGGTGCACTAGAAAACCTAGGAAACTTCCTGCGCCACACCCCGAAAGCACATTTGGCAGGGTTCAATTTTAGTTAAACTTTCTCATTCGCTCAAAGGCCGTTGCTAAATGGCTAAAATGTTTTTCCATGGTCACAGATTTCGCCACTATATCATCCACATAGACTTCTACAGATTCGCCGATCATGTCATGAAAGATCAAATTCATGGCCCGCTGATAAGTGGCACCATCATTTTTCAGGCCGAACAGCATCACTGCCCATTCATAACACCCTAGAGAGCCTGGGCACCTAAAGGCTGTTTTGTGTATATCGCTTTCGGCGATGTAAATCTGATTATAACCTGCATACCCATCCATAAAAGAGCAGACTTGGTACCCTGCCGTGGAGTCCACTAGGGAATCTACTGTCGGCATTGGGTATTAATATTTTGGTGTCACTAAGTTTAAATTTCTGAAGTCTATACAGATCCTTATTTTTTCCATTCTTTTTCCTGACTAGAACGATATTTGACAACCATTCCACATATCTGGTCGTCCTAATGAACTTCGCCTCTAAAAGGAGTTCAACTTCTTTCTTAATATCAGGCATGACATTGGGCGCAAACCTCCGGGGATGCTGCTTATGAGGCCTATGGCTTGGCATGATTGGCAACATATGTTCCACCAACGTCCTATCTAAACCATGCATCTCATTGTAGTCCCATGCAAAACAATCTTTGTACTCTCGCAGTAAACAAATTAGCTTTTCACGTACCTGGGACTCCAGTTCCTTGCTGACGTAAGTGATGCGTCTATCATGCTCGCTCCTCAGATTTACCTCGTCCAATGCATCTTGTCCTCTTGAGATGTTTGTCTTTCGTCGTCCATTCAGAGCGTATTTTTCTTCTTCCATTGATTCACCTATTTCTATCTAGCAGTCCACTCTGCATAGTTCTCTTATCTTGTCCTCCGTCTGATGCGCCAGCAGTTTGCCTCTTAAATCCGAAATCGCGGCCTGTGCTTCGACCTCATTTTTTCGCTCTGCTACATAGGCCATTAAACTGGCCTTGGAGGCCGCAAGGGCAGCTTGCTCCTTATTCTGCTTGTTCTTCATTTAAATTGTTGTGTGTAGGCTCTCCAAAAACCACTGTGGTTGGTCTCGTCTGTGAAAGCAAATCATTCAGCAGTCCCGCGGGGTACGGATCGTCATTTTGATCCACAATGGTCGGGCTCTCCCCTTCATTCGGAACTCTGATCGGCCCATAATTCCCTTCGTACATGAAGTACTCGGCCGAATTTGTCTCTGCAGCGAAAGGCTTGTTGTCGGCATGCACTATCTCCAGCTCGTCCTTCTGGTTCCAGAAAACTAGGCATTGATGAAGGGATGAAGGAATGCATCGGCTGCCGTGTATCCAGTCTCGTCCTAGGAGCATATTGTATGTTGTCGGCCCATCTATGACGAAAAATACTAATGTTTTCGTAATACTTCCCACTTGCAAGTCCAACGGAATAACCCCTTTGGTCGTCGTCGCCCCTCCATTAAAGCTGGTAAGAACCACTTCCGTAGGGATGAGGTCTTCTTCTGACTTTTCCAAACGTCCTAACATCCTAACTGGTATTGCATTAATGGCCGCCCCATTATCAATCAACACTTTGGTGATAGGTATCCCATTAGCCTTTGCTTTCACGTACATCGGCCGCAGATGCTTTGTCATTTGTGGTGGTGGCTTTGGGAATATCACCTTCCCTGACAGACCTATCTCCATTGCTTGATCGCCTTCATTGTTAGCTTGAGGCGGTTTTTCTTCCATGTCCCATCCAGATGGTAGCAACGTGGCTGGTGCACCTTGAGAGACGTTATTGACGACCAATCTCCATTTTTCGGCTCTGGTGATGGTCCGCTTTATCTTGGTGTCCCATACAAAACGAGGAATGGATATCGTCCCAAATATTCTCCCAAGTCCCGACTGCAGGATTGCCGGCCTCATACAATTCTTTGAGAAGCCGATTTTGTGAAATTCCCATTTTTCCTTGATTCGGTTTTGATGTCTATTTCTTTCTATGTCGGTCATTCCTCATCCGAAGCCTCCCTATCTGTTATTGAGAGCGCTGCAAATTCGGTTTCGTTGCCCTCATAGACGTCTTCGCTTGTCCCAGCTTCTCCGCTGTTATCCCCCTTGAATTTTATGGGCAACAAGTAATGGTTGGCCACAACCGGTGGCATACTGCCGAACTGAATGACGATATGAGGTTCTTCGTCGTCTGTTTCGTCTCGCTTTTTCCTGTCGAACTTGGTGCGTTCATCGCCGCTCGTCACTGCTCCTTTTTTGCTGTCACTCCCTTTTTTGTTTGCTTATGATTTCTCCATGATGCGAGGGCTACGACCTGTGGTGGTCATTGCTTCGCCTTGTTGGCGCATCATACGGCTATAGTTTCTTTGATATCGCCTTAACTGCGTCCTCGTCATTTCATCCACGGGGGAATAGTTCCTGCCTGGATGCTGTCCTGGCAGTGGCCTTCGGTATGAATGCCATATATTGGGCCGATGAATTTTCGGCCTAAACGTTCTTACATTTTGGACGAAATTTGAATTCTCCCCATAGAATCTTGAGGTGAAGGTCCGTGGCTGCCATTCTGCTGACTCTTTCTTCACGGGCCTTTCACAAGTCTCTTCTAATTCCCTCATCAATTCTATATTGTTTTTGCATCGAATACAAACATTCTGTCGTTCTCCATTCTCTGAAGGTGCCTTAATCCTTTCCAGAGCGCTTGTACGATGATGGTGCTGTCCTTCATCTAGAACTAATTTGACCTTCGGCAGATTCATCTTGGCAAGGTCTGGGTTGATCATGTTTAATTCCACCGATTTTGGAAAGGGGTTGTTATCCACTGCCATCTTTTTCTCGAACGTAATTCGTCCAAATTCTATGGCATCCTGTAAAATATTTCGAAAAACAAGACAATTATTAGTTGTATGAGACCATGCATTGTGCCACTTACAATATTATTTACTACTGATTTGTTCGGTTGTTGGCAACGTATGTTGATCGCTCAAACTAATTTGTTTATCTTTATACAACTGGTCGAATATGGCATCCACTTTAGTGATATCAAACCTCCTGAGACAAAGTCCCAGCAATGGGTGTTTGATTAAGTGAATAAGCCTCCAATGGGCGCAAGCACACAAATTACAGTCCTAAAAGTTATATAAACTAAAAGATAAAAAAATGCTCGTTTGAGTCTTCATTTGATCGGGCATCTCTCTGTACGAATGAGCTTTTATAGTGAAACTTGTAAACTGTTTGGGCGGTCCCAGTATCTCCCTGCAGCTGCTGGATCGTGCCTTCAACCGTTGGGCTGTGCGTCTCAACTGCTTGATCGTGGGTTGAGCTTTTATAGTGAAGCTTGTGTAAACTGCTTGGGCGGTCCCAGTATCTCCCTGCAGTTGCTGGATCGTGCCTGTAACCGTTGAGCTGCGTGTCTCAACTGCTCGGTTTGGAGGGAAAACCGTCTAACTGCTGTGATTGTGGAAGCAACATCATGTATTTCGTCCTAACCGCTAATTCGGCCGTCTCAACTCTTCGTCGCTCTTCGCTCCATCGTCATTCCTCCCTTCGTTCTTCCCTTCGTTCTTCCCTTAATCTTAGGGCGATTTCGTTCCAGGGGTGACTAGAATTTCCTCTGTCAACACAAATCAAAATCGATTCAAATCATAACTTAAAACATTATTAAATGTGAAATTTAAACTAAAAAAACATAAAACGAGGCATCTCACAGTGACGAGTTGCGAGAATTACTGAGAAGTAGGCGGTTGGTCAAGCTGTCGATCTACAATAAAATAAGGATAAGTAAAATTCTTGACTTGATTCTTTGGAACAAGGAAAATATAACGCGAATAAAAATGTAAATCAAACATGCTATCATTTATTTCTCAAACACGTCACATCCTCTATTACCTCATTTATCCGAATTAATATTATTTTCCCAACTGTTAACTATTGCGTGTCAAGGCATTTCCCATACATTAATCTATTTTTTACAACAAATTCATGGTTTCCCGGTAGAACCCCATTTCGCCCAAGTTGTTGCGGAACCGGAAAAAAGAAGCGGTTTCGGTAGGATCATTTTTCTTCTTTTAAAACTCAGCTCACCACAACACTCTAGGTTCACCTTATCTCATCTAATCCCTAACAAAACACATTAAAAAAAAATGGCTCCACACTAGGGGTGTTCATGGGTAGAGTCGGGTCAGGTCGGGTTTTTTCAAATTTTGTGAGACTCGACCGGGTCGGGTCATGTGGAAATCGGGTCGCGGTTCGGGTCACGCGGAGGTGAAACCCAGATTCGAGTCCGGTTGGATCATCGGGTCTGCCAATTTTTTTTTTTTAATGATTTAATTATTTTGAAATATAAATATTAGTTATTTTATGTCCCGAAAATTATCATATACATAAGGTTCTAATGCAACAAAAATAATAAATAAATGAAATAATAGTAAAATTTTTTAAAAAAATAATAATTTTTTTACAAAAATATTAAAATTTATTGGAAAATAATAAAATTATTATAGGGTCGGGTCGGATTTTAGTATAAACCCATTGCCAACCCAAACGGATTGAGTCGGGTGGAAATATTTTTTTTTTAAACCCGCGCGGATTGGATCGGATCACGTTGAGTCTGGTCGAGTCGCGGATTGACCCGACCCTATCCCATACTCCGCACTTCATTACTCCATCACTAAACATTCCACCATTAGTGAAATCCCTAATTCATTCCCTTCAATTTTTCCCACCATGACGCTACTGCAACCAAACCAGAAAAGAAAATTCACCCAAATCTAATTCACCTTGGTCGAACTCTTTGGCCTTTTTTTCTTCAAAATTTCTTTCTCCATTAACACACCCATAATTCAACATTACCCAAAACGACAAGAACCGGAAAAAAGGTCTATGAATTTCATATCCTCTACTAGGTTTTAAAAAAAAATCTCCAATTCAATTCACGTTTTCCATCTTCAAAATAAAATGTAAAAAAAAAAATTGAAGCCTTTGACTAAAATCATTCATCCCAAGTAAAGCAACTAGATAGAACCCACTACCTTTAAAGTATTGAAATGCAAAAACCCCCCTCGATTTTCACTGCCAGCGTCGAACCAAAAAGAGAAAGGAAAAAAAAAAGGCTAACTTGTTTAATAGCTCACTTTACTCAATGCTAAACTTGGGTTCAATGGACGAAAATAACTAGCTTTTATAGATAATTTCTAGCACAAATTTGGAGTTTCTTGCTGCCCAAAAATGAGAATGAGAGGGAGAGATGAAGAGAGCCAGTTCGTGCAATGGGAGAGAGAAAGAGAAGGGCGTGAAATGAGGGGAAAAGAAAAGAAGAGTCTAGAGTTGGAAAAATTATATTATGATTAGAGTGTATATGTCACCTCTCTCATGGTCTCATAACTATGTGGGATCTAGCTTCTGTGAGAGAGATAATATATACACTCGAAACATGATATGATATCTCTTAAAGTTGGGGAAAATGGGCTGAGCTTTCCACATCTTTTTTTCGTACCTTATTTATTTTAATTGGCTACCGAAAAAAAAACATTCCCATAGACAAATTTTAAGTTAACTATATATACCATGGGTATTACAATTTTCCATTAGCCGCATGACATCAGTGAGAAGGATTGGGCGTATGTATGCGACATATGGGCTTCAGAGGAATATGCGGTAAGTTTTAAATTTTCATAATATTTCTTTTTATAGTATTTTTGAAATAAAATAGCGACTAACTTTATTTTTTAGAAAATTTATGAACGAAACAAGATGAACCAACAGAATATATGGTTCAACCATGTTGGAGGCTCGAAGCCATTTTCCGCGCATCGCGAGGAACACTCCGAGGTAAGTGGATATACATTTACTTTATTATATTTTGATAATATTAATTACTAATTAATATTTTTCATATGCAGAAAAGCAACACGGGAGAGATGCTGCAACCCCTCTTAATATTAGATTTTTTTTTACAGCTCGCCCATTGCACTCAAAATAAAGATTAGGTGAACGATGCCGCCCACGAGTGTTATGTAAGTGTTAAATTATATAAATTATGTAAAATTTTAATATTTACCACTATTTTTTAACTAACACAAAATCTTAAAAATGTACGAGCGCATGGTGGAGATCCATACATATATCTTATTGCAGAGCTTACAACCTTTGGCTGATGAGGAGCCTTCGCGTGTGGTGTTCCAGAACACCACCTCTTACAACCTGGGGCTTTGCACTCGTTAGTCATTAGAATGCGACAACAACTATTTCTCGATCGTCCGGCTACTCAGAGGAGGCTAGTGTTTTGAGGGAGCAGTTGAAGCTGACTTAAGACCAGCTGGAGATGCAGAATGTCTAGACGAGGAGGCAAAATGAGGAGCACGATCAGAAAATGGCTAGCTTGCAGGAGTTTATGGAGGGATTTCTCACTCAGACTAGTGCTGTAGGATCGACCTCCATAGTTTCTCCTAACTCGACATACGCAGCACCGACCCCAATCGATCGTCTTGCATGATTTTTTATTTAATGTAATAAAAAAAAATTATGCAATAAAATATTTGTTTTCATATATAAAAATAATTTAAATTTTTAAATTTTTAAATTTTTTTAAATTTTAAAAAATAAAATATTATTAAAAAATATATGTAATTATCAATAATTATATATATCTTTTAATAATATTTTATTTTTAAAAATAATTCTAAATAGATTTATCGTCGCCAATGTCTGTATTTGGCGTCGACACCACAAATGTCGACGCTAATAGTTATTCACATTTAGCGATGCTAAATGTCCATGATCTGTCGTCATATATTGATTTCAGCGATGACAATCGGCGACGCAGAGTTGAATATTTAGCGTCGCCAAAGTTTCCTCGACCCAAAACTTTATACGACCAGCCTTTAACATCTATTTTCTGTGTCTTCATCTTTCGACGTCAAAAATTTTAGTGTTGACTCTTACTTCTTTTAGCGTCGAAATTTGAGGACACTAAAAAATTGTATTCTTATAGTGTTATTTATTCATTTTTTAGCTTTTCATCATTTAGCTTTATTTCACTCTAAACATTTCCCAAGTTTTTCCCCCTAAAATTCAAATTTCTTTTCTACTCTCTTATTGTTTTTAATATTATATTTTATTATGTACTGCTTTGTTTTTGGATAAAATTTATAATATTCCTACTTATAAAATTTGAATAATATTATTTCCTAGTTATAAAATTTCATAGGGTGAGAATATGTGTACTCTAAAAAAAAACTTTGAACACTTATATTTTATTGAAATTTTATATTACTAAAATACTCATTATTAAATTTACTATAAAAGACACTCTTTTATAAATGAATCTTATAGATTACTAATGGCACCCATTTACTCATATTACTACTAAGATACATTTATTTCACTATAAATCTTATGTTCACCAAGTTACATCTCGAATTTTACGTAACGATTCATTTTTAACCACTATCAAAACCCATTACACAAAAATATAAAAAATTGATGTCTCCATTGAAAATATTTTATATGAGAAATTGAATACTGATAAATCAAAATTGCATAACGAATTTCAAAAAAATTGAATAAAACCAAAACATGATGAATAAACAATAATACGGACTCAACAACCTTTGACTCCACAAGCATTTCCAGCTTGATCATGTCAAATTTTTAACTCTATCAAAGTAAGTTTATTACTTTTGTTCATTTGATAACAGAAGCACAACCAATAACATTTGTTTATTAAGAATGAATTAGTTGTTTCCTATTTAAATATGAAATTTTGTAGTTTCTTGCCCTTTAAATAAGATTTATAGAAAAAATTAATTATCATCACTTTAACAAATTTTAGGATTTAATTTGATTTTCTTGGGTGTAGAGAGTAAATACTTTTTAGAATGCAGATAATCCCTCCCAATTTCACATTGTCTTTAAATATAACGTTTATAAAAGTACAATTATAGCTTGGGTACTTTGATGATGCCTCAGAGGCATTATCTCAACTGAAGCAAAGTAGCAAACTTCTTCTGTTGTGTAAGCTTATCAAGAGAACTTTGAACAACTTTCTCAATGATCGGGTCCAGTTTCTATTTTCAAATAAAAATTTTCTTTTGTGGAGAGAATGGCTCTTTCAATCAAAACACCATTCTATTTTAAATCTCTCTCTTAAAATTTGTAACATATTATTAGTGATCCCAAGTTAAAAGGGCTTCAGCATGCATGAATAAATGTTCAGATAAGTGGAGCTTTCTACCTGTTTAGTTTGAAAGTTCTGTAAATTAGAGTCAAAGAACTTTCAGGTCTTGTTATTAAGCAGATAAGATTTAGTCTCTAAAATTTGAGAAAATGCTCGTTAAGTAATCACAATTGCTATTTTTTGAATTGTTTCTTTTTGATAAGCCTTGAAAAATAAGTAAAAAAAAAATTATAATTGAGGAATGATACATAGGAGCCTTGCACCTTTAATTTGTAAGGATAGTAGAATTTGTTGATGGTGTTTTCAGGCATTATGATATTTAAAACAGCACGACGAGGGTAGAAGGGTAATTCCCTTCTTGGGTGAGATCACTAACACCGACCCGACCCATAAAAAACCAGCAGTAAGGGCCCGAGCGTTTTACAAATAAAAGACCGACCACAACATGAAGATACCGAGCACTTGATGATCGGCGACCGAGCACTTGAATTCAAGATGACCGGGCACTTATCAGGTCAATAGAAGCACTCCCGGTACAAAAGACTATCATGACCGACCACATGAAGACCGGGAGCACGGCGGGATATGCTCCAGAAGATAAGTTATCCTACTTTCATGGGAAAACTTAGGAGTCAGAGTCCTAGTAGGATAAAGGAAATAAAAGATAGATTTGGTAAAAGGTTTCCTTGAGGGAGCAAGAGATTGTTTCAACTAGGAAACCTCATACTAAGAGGAATCTGATTCCTTCACTATTATAAATAGAAGGGTAGAGTATGTGTAAAAGGCATCAGAATCATCAAGCTCTGACTTGTAAAGACAGAATAGATCTGAGAATCGTGTTTGAGTAATAAAAAAATATCATCCTGTTCGTGTCCGTGGATGTAGGTCTGATCCAAATCCACCGAACCACGTTAAATCTTTTTGTTGATTGGCGCATTATCTATCTTCTGCTAAGTTTGCTTTTGGTTTCCCCCATAACCAAACAAATTCACTATTGAAGGAGGATTACCTCGGGAGTGATATTCCCATATTGCCCTGAGACCAAAATTCACCGTCAACAGTTGGCGCCGTCTGTGGGGAACTTTCAAAAAGCAACTCACGTAGTAAGACAATGACAGAGGGTGGAAATCATCAATCTTCAGAGAGTCCGGCAACAGACTGGATGAAAAAGATAGAGAAGAAACATGAAATCCATGATAGATCGGCTGGAGAGAATGGAAGGAACGAACAACGAGAGACCCGAATGCGGAACCAGTCGAGGAAGAGGTGAGAAAGCAGAAGGGAAAAAGGTGGTAGATACCAGCGAGGATGATGGGCCCAAGAGGAGGGGCCCCTACGGGATAAAATCCGTGGTTGTAGAAAAATATTCACAAACAGAGGACACATGGGAAGATGAGGAAAGAGGACGAAGAGGACAATCACCTGATCCCTCCTATGATAGCCTCCATGACTCCAGAAGAGAAGGCAGGGAATATAGCGAGGATGTGCGAGAAATTTCAAACCATGAGGAACGCCGCACCGGGGCATAGGACGCACAGAGAGGCACAGGAGACGACATGGCGGCACGACCAGTGAGATAAAGTCTTGGTTAAAAAAGAGATGACCAAGTGGGGGGTAGGCCTCAAGGCTGACGCAAGTGATGCCCAGGACGGTGAGGAGGAATCTCCCCTCGCGGAAAAAATAAGGTCGGCAAAATTCCCAAAGCGATTCAACATGCCGACCATGGCACCTTACAAAGGCCACTCTGACCCGAAATCGCATATCGAAAGCTTTGTCTTGTTAATGGAAGTCCAGGGAGTAGTAGGAGATGCCATCTGCAAGGTGTTCCTCCTAACTTTAGGTGGACCCGCCATCCTATGGTACAGAAGCCTGGCCCCGAGAAGCATTAGAAGCTTCACACAGCTTAAGAAGTCGTTCATTTGACACTTTAAAGGGGCCTGCGTCCCCAAAAAAACGATTGGAGAATTGAGACTTATGAAGCAATGAGATGACGAGCCCCTGAAAATTTTATTGAAATATACCACAACATGGTACTGGAAGTCGGGGGATATGAGTCCCTAGAAGCCCTAGAAAGCTTAAAGGAAGCCCTAAAGGTCGGGAGATTATGGACTCATCTAAGAATCCATGACACGCCAGATTATGCCACCGCTCTAGAGGTAGCCTGGAAGTTCATCTTGGTAGAAAGCGAAGAAAAGATCTCCCGAAGGGGGACGGCCATTCGGGAAAGAACAGCAAGAACAGAGACCCCCCGACGACCGGACAAGGAATTCAAAAGATTCAATCTGAAACCCAAAGAATTCAAACCGATACCTCGAAGAGATCAGGAAAGAGGGGTCGCGACCCAGGTGAATCATGTAGTCCGAGAAGAAACATATGTTCCCCTGAGTAAGCCACTAGGGCAAATCATCATGGAGATACAGGAAAAGGGCCTCTTGATAGAACCCGACCTCAGGAGGTTCCCCCCAGATAAAAGGAACCAGAAGTCTTACTGCATACATCATAACCTAAGGGGGCACGCAACGGACGAATGCAAAGATCTGCGGGAACAGATGGAGGACCTAGCCCGAAATGGGTATCTAAATAGTTATATCGACCATGAAACCATGGCGGCCAGACAGAGGGCACGAAGCCGACAAGTGAACATCATCGCAGGGGGAAGTACACTGGTCGGGGACTCTAACCGGTCAAGAAATAACTATAGCCGAGCTCAAGGGGCAGAGGTGCTAGGAATAGAAAGACCCCCGACACTACAAGGGGGTCGGTCAGTGCCCATAATGTTCACCGACGAGGATGCACGAGGGGTGAGTTTTCCCCATGATGATGCGCTGATAATCAAAGCTACAATCAGCGGCGCAGAGGTGGATAGAATCCTGGTAGACCCCGGAAGCGCAGTAGACATAATATCCAAAGAAGCCTTAGAAAGCCTGGGAGTAGAATACGTGACCCTAACTAATGACGGCACCCCTATATGGTTTTGGAGGCTCAACGGTCATCCCGCTGGGAAGAATACAACTGACAACAACCATCGGAACTCACCCCAGAACCCGGACAGTCATGGTAAACTTCACCGTGGTGGACTGCCTGAGCAGTTACCAAGTCATTGTCGGCCGGCCTTTTATGATGAAAACAAAGGCTGCGATGTCCTGTTACTACTTGAACTTGAAATTTCCTACCCGGGAAGGATCAGAATCATATGCGGAAGTCAGAAAATAGCCCGTAGCTGTTTCGCCACTCTCTCACGAGAAACCCTCTGCATCGAAGGAAGCACCAGGAAGAGGCAAAGGGGGGAAGACGAGGAAAATCCAAGGAAGGACCCGGGTCCTCGCCCGGATAAAGTTTTCCGGCTAGAGGCAGCCGAAGAGTTAGAAGAAGTCAACCTGTTCGGACCGAATAAAAGCATAAAGAAAGGGGAAACTTGGACGAAATCCTAAAAAAAGACCTGCTGGAATGCCTACGGGAGTACCCCGACATCTTCGCATGGGGACCCAATGACATGCCCGGGATTGATCCAAAGTTCATCAGTCACCGCTTGGCAGTAAACCCGACACACAAACCAGTTAAACAGAAAAGAAGAATCTTTAACCAAGAATGGTGCGGAGCAGTGGCGTCTGAAGTGGAAAAACTGTTAAAAGCAGGCTTCATCAGAGAAGTCAAGTACCCTGAATGGGTTTCGAACGTGGTATTGGTAAAGAAAGCAAACGGGAAGTGGAGGATGTGCGTGGACTTCACCGACCTCAACAAGGCATGCCCGAAGGACAGCTTCCCACTGCCAAACATAGATTAGCTGGTAGATACGACAGCCTGCAAGGGACTGCTGAGCTTTATGGACGCCTTCTCAGGATACAACCAGGTCAAGATGCACCCTGCGGATGAGGAGAAAACAACTTTTGTCACCGATCAGGGGCTTTACTGTTATAAAGTAATGCCCTTCGGATTAAAAAACGCAGGAGCCACCTTTCAGAGACTGGTCAACAAGATTTTCAAACCACTCATCGGCACAACAATGCTGGTGTATGTTGACGACATGATAACAATGTCTGAAGCGCCAGGGTGCCACATGACCGACCTGAAGAAAACCTTTGAGTTATTGAGGAAATACCATTTAAACTCAACCTAGAAAAGTGCGCCTTCGGGGTGGCCTCCGGAAAGTTTTTAGGCTACATGGTGAGCTCCAGGGGCATAGAAGCAAATCACAAAAGATACAAGCCGTACTGGACTTGAAATCTCCCAGGACGGTGAAAGAAGTTCAAAGTCAACCGGCAGGCTAGCCGCGCTTAACCGATTCATCTCCCGAGCAACCGACAAATGCCACCCTTTCTTCAAAGCCATCAAGAAAGCCAAAAGGGGATCGACTGGACTCCGGAGTGCGAGGAGGCCTTCCAACAACTGAAACAATATCTAGTGCAGCCCCCGCTCCTAGCAAAACCTCTCCCAGGAGAGACATTATACTTGTACTTGGCTGTTTCAAAACACGCAGTAAGTTCGGTGCTAGTGTAAGAGGCCGACCGAATCCAAAGACCAGTATACTATGTCAGCAAAGCCCTGTTGGACACAGAAACTCGGTATCCCGTACATGAACTAGTCGCCCTATCTTTGATCACCGCAGCTTGGAAATTGCGGCCTTACTTCCAAGCCCACCCTATCAAAGTTTACACCGACCACCCCTTGCGACAGATCTTACAAAAACCAGAGGCCTCTGGAAGATTGATGAAGTGGTCGGTGGAGTTAAACGAGCACGACATCTCCTACCTTCCGAGCGTAGCAATGAAAGAACAGGCTTTGGCAGATTTTGTTGCAGAATTCACCGAACCCCAGATCTTGACGGTAGGGGAAGACAAGTGGGAGATGTCAGTAGACGGGTCTGTCAGCTCACAGGGCGGCGGAGCCGGGATCGTGTTAAAAAATAACAGGGGGGAAGAAGTATTGTTTGCCTTAAGGTTCGCCTTCGAAACCACGAACAATGAGGCATAGTACGAAGCAATCTTGGCCGGATTAAGGCTATGCACAGTAGTGGGAGTCCACAACGTGGTAGTAAGGAGTGACTCTCAGCTAGCCATTCAACAACTAAAGGGAGAATTTCAGGCCAGGGAGCCGACCATGATAGCTTACTTAGCCGAAGTAAAAAAGATGATGGAGAAAGTAGGGAACGTACGCTTCGAACAAATCGGACGAGAAGACAACTGTGAAGCAGACTCCCTGGCCCGGCTCGCATCCTCAATGAAGACCGAGGATCCCAGAACAATCCTCATAATCTACCTCTGAGAAAAAGAGCGTAGAAGAACTCGAAGTAGGAACCCTGGATAAAGAAGATGAAACTTCATGGCTACAACCGATCAGAAAATATTTGGAAACAGGAGAGACACCCGAGGACAGAAAGGAAGCCAGAAAACTAAAATTCAAAAGCACCAAGTTTTCCTTAATCGAAGGGGTACTCTACCGAAGAGGCTACACCGTACCTCTCTTGAGATGCTTGGCGAAAGAGGAAGCGGATTATGTACTCAGAGAAATCCACGAAGGCATCTGCGGAAGTCACACCTGAGGAAGATCAATCGCCTTTAAAGCCTTAAGACAAGGATTTTACTGGCCGACCATGCATCAGGACGGTGTGAGGGTAGCTCAAAAATTTGAAGGTTGTCAGAAAAATGCCAACATCCACCATCAACCGGCAGAACAATTAACCACCCTGTCCAGCTCCTGGCCGTTCGCACAGTGGGGGCTAGATATCATAAGGCCAATGCCAAAAGGGCGAGGGCAGGCGAAATATGCAATCGTGGCCATAGACTATTTCACAAAATGGGCAGAAGCCGAGCCGCTATCCACCATCACGGAGAAAAAAGGCCACAGAATTTGTAAAGAAGATATAATCTGCAGGTTCGGAATCCCCCGGGCGATCATCACCGACAATGGGAACAATTCGATAGCAAAGGATTCAGGAAGCTCTGCGAAGACCTCCAGATCACTTTAAAATTCGCCTCGCCAGCCCATCCCAAGTCAAACGCACAGGTTGAGGCAACAAACAAGACCATCAAGGCAAACCTTAAAGCTCGGCTCAGATCATGCAAAGGCTTATGGGTCGAAGAATTACCAGAAGTTCTATGGGCACATCGGACGACCTACAAAGATTCCACAGGGGAAACACCATTTTCCTTATCATACGGATATGAGGCCGTCATTCCAGCAGAAATCGGGGTAGCAACTCACAGGGTCTGCCACTTTGGGAATGAGCAGAATGAAGAACTTATCAAAAACCACCTCGACCTGATCGAGGAAAGGAGAGAGAGATCAGCTATGAAAGAAGCAGTCTACCAACAAAGAATGGCCCGCTTCTACAACAGAAGAGTTCGGACCCGCTCCTTCCTTCCGGGCGACTTAATATTGAGAAGGGTCACCTTAAACACCCGGCGACCAGAGGAGGGCTCGATAGGTGCCAAGTGGGAAGGGCCATACAAAATCACAGAGGTGGTAAGGCCATGGGCTTACTTCTTGGAACAGCTGGACGGCACAAAATTAAAAAAGCCATGGAACGCCGAGATGTTGAGAAAATACTTTCAGTAAATTCTCCATTCCTCATCTTCTTTGGCAGCAACCAATAAGGGACAGAAATTCAAATACAAAGCCTCTCTCAAAATGACCCGCAGAGAGTTCTAAGAAGGGCAGTATGTCCCCGAATATAAATAAAACTTTCCTTTTTCACCCGCTCTTCTAAAAATAATTTTGCAAAACCGTATTCAAAACCCCCGGGACATACTCAACACGACAGTCCAAAGTCAAAAGCACAAAACTCGCAACTACCCGACCACGGCTACCACCATAAAGAAGTACAAAGTCACACCAGAATCAGTCGACTCCATACAAGCATTAAACAGCATGGACGAAGGTGAATCAGAGTATAGATCCGTGAGAAGCATAGCACGGGGAGGGATGATACCCCCGTAACGATTGCTTGCTCCAAGTGTTACCAAACATAGGGAGGAATATGCCCTTAAAGCTTCGAACACCTCGGGGTTGGATCTTGTTCCGCCGAGGTCACTTGACTATTCGGCTCGGGGTCGGGTTACGTCCCACCGAGTCATGCTCGTTGGTCTGGGGACGGGACATTCCCCCAGAACCAAGTATCTCTCTTGGCTCGGGGTCCTCAGGGACATACTCGATGCATAGGATCCGTGAGAAGCATAGCACAGGGAGGATGATACCCTTGTGGCGATTGCTTACTCCAGTGTTACCGAACATAAGGAGGAACATGTCCTTAATGTGTCGAGCACTCTTTTGATCCTCACTTACCCGATGTAATGGATCCGTGGGAAAGCATAGCACGGGGATGATGA